>ML339458.1:0-43741 GCA_005239505.1 Nicotiana paniculata
TTAAAATCCTATATTACGTGTCGACCACGTACACTTGCGTGTGCACTGGGAAATCGACCAACATTGTTGACTTGAATAATGCATTGTTTGGATTATGTGAAGTGATTATCCATGTTCAGATTGATTCTATGACTACGTGATAACATGTCGAAGGTTATGACTTGTTGAATTGGCATGAGTGATTTTTTTGACATATTGAGCTTTATTATAAATTGTATTCATACACTTGTCTTATTGCTCCATGATTTGATGGTTCCTATGGCTTAAACGACTCATGTTAAGTAATATGATTGAACTTGTGCATGCTTAAATAGATTATTGCACCGTTGTGATAATTGAATTACATGATTAGCTATAGATATCTTCTAGACATATGAGCTTTTATCCACATTTATTATGTCTGATACCCTTTTATTATATTGTTTCATACATATATGCATGAGTGAAGTGTTGGTTATTGAGGAAAGTTGATGATTTTGGCACTACGGACACTTGAGATGATATTCATTATCAGTTTTTGATCATTATTATAAAATGATCAATGCTTGGATATGGATCTGTCCCTTCAGAATCTGGTGATTACCCATGTTACCTTGATCCATAAGTATATGATTTCGTGATTCTTTTGGTACTTGCTAGACACGTGGCATGTGTTAGGTACATCGATTTGTGGTATCAGTTATTGAGAAGATCACGAACATGCATATGTATATTTACTTAGACTCATGCAGTGAATTGATATAAGTATTGTTAACATGTATCATGTCTTATTCAAGAATTGAGATGTTGATATATTATTTGATCTATGTTATCTGTAAAGCATGCATAAATTATGTATGAACTATGTTTGAGATTTTATACTCTGATGATATCATGCCTTGTTTCACATCTGATCACTGACAGAGTAGGAGTATTTGTGGAGACCTTGTGGTGAGCTTCTCTACTTGAACGATTCACATCACATGTAGTCCTCATCCCTACTTATCTATTATGCATATTTATCTCTGGCAGACAACTATTGTTATTCTATTGATTCTACATACTCTTGTTAGATTCTTGTGGCACCAGGTTTGGGCTTGGTAGAAAGTTGTGGTTGTATAGACCCTATATCAGATAGTTTATATATATTATCAGTTTGAGATTATTATCGCTCCTTATCATATCATGGATTTTGTTATAGATTTGGTTACTCTGCTTTGGAATTTTAATTGTTATTGTGTTAGCTTTCCTGGTGATTGAGTTAGGTGTCATCATGACCTTTGGTAGAATTTTGGCTCATGACACATCAGTTGGAAGGAGACTCTGCAGTGTTTTTTTGCATTGCGAACCACAGAGGCTGAGTATATGGCAATTACGGAAGCAGTGAAAGAGGCTATTTGACTACAATGTTTGGTAAGTGATCTTGAACTGGCTCAGAAGAAGATACTATTATTTTGTGATAGTTAAAGTGCCATGCATCTAAATAAGAATCAGATGCTCCATGAGCGGACAAAACATATTAAAGTTAGACATCACTTTATTCGAGATATTATATCAAAAAAGGTTGTTAATATGAAGAAAGTGTCTACACATGATGGTCCAGCTGATATGATGACTAAGGCAGGACCGCCAACAAGTTAGGCATTGACTAGACTTTATTGGTGAATGAAGTACTTAGTACAGCCCTTGTGAGGGCTGAGGTCAAGGCAGAGATATGACTTTCATGTTGATAAAGAGAACTTAAGCCAAGACAAAGATTTGTTATTTATGTCTTGAATAGTTTCATGATATTTTTAGGAAACTCATAATCCCTATAGATTTAGGAAACTCATTGTTCTAATATATTTAGGAAATAAAAACTTATTGTCCTTATCGGATTGGAAAATTCTTTTTCTTATAGGTTTACAGGTTTCAGACTATTTGGGATCTATATATAGGGGTTGTAGTTGGAAATTTTATAGATTCTACTATGTTTTTTTCTCATTCATAATAAAACATTCTTCTTTTGCCTTGAGTATTAGGCTTAGCTGAACCTCATTAAATTCTTATGTTATTTTTCTTCTTTATATGACTTGTGTGTGATTGTGTACTAGTAAATCCACGATCTTCCGCGACAATTCAAAAGTAGGGACGACTGTACTTTTGTTTTTTATTGTGTACAAGTAAGTAAATTTGGTATATTGATCGATGGAAATACTATTTTCTTTAATGAATAAAATGGGTGATGAACCCCATAAATGATTATACAAAGCTTGAAAGGAAGCACTACTTCGTAAAGTGTCATTGGAATGGAAGTTTGAAAGTACAAGAGGTCGGGATGAATTGCCTATTTAAAGATTGTATTATAAGTAGTCGATTATTTTACCAATTAGTCGACTGGAAATAAGAACAGGATAATAGTAATACAGAAATAAAATGCAGGAAATAAAGACACCAGAATTTTACACTGGTTCGATTCGATGTGAATCCTACTCCAGTTCCCTTGGGTTGCAAGGGTGTTCTCTTTCAGTGATCGAAGTTTCTTGAGTACAAAATGGTTGATGTATCTTTACACCAACAGATTGATCTCTATGTCACTTTTCTCCTCTTGATCCAATGGCTCACCAATGGTTATCTCTTTTTCTTCTCTCACTAATTAACAAAGATCTATAAGAACTACAATGCTTGTTTGGAGTAGAACAAAAAGAGTGAAAATGGTTAGTTCAAATTATATTTTCTTCAAGTCTGGAACATATGTATATATACACTTCATGAGGATTTCTTGACTCTTGAATGACGTGAATCTTAAGAGATTTCAAACCCAAGGGAGTTGCTCCTTGAAAGGAATCATAGACTGATTCTTTCCAAGAATAAAGTCAACTTTTCGTTGATCTTCTTTTCTTTGTGGTTTTGACAAGCTTTTCATCCGCTAGGTATATATTTTCGTTACTTGAGGCATATCCGCTAGATCCCTTCATTTCCGGCTTCAACGGTCTTTAGTGCATCCTTTTGTGATCTTGTTTCCCTTTGATTTTGGGACTTTCCAGTAATAGCTTCAACCAATTGTTTATACAATCGTTGATTGGTTCTTCTTCCGGATCTCAGCTTCTTCTTCCTTTTCCATCGCTATTCATTGATTCTTTTCTTTCCGTTGATTTTAGAGCTCCCATTTATAGATTGTTTCCTTAATCTATTCTTGACAGTTATTGCTTCTTAATTCCTTTTGTTTTATTCCTTGTGATCCTACACCGAATGTGATATATTATTTTTCATCATTGAAACTTATAATTAAAAATCTCCTCCTTTTTGACGATGAGAATATATATATATATATATATATATATATATATATATATAAATTGACTTCCCTGTAGTTGACTCCCCCTCAATAGGTGTAGCATATACTTCAGTCGACTCTCCTCAACAGGTGCTGCATAGTTAGTCGACTCCCCCTTAACAAGTGTTGCATAGTTAGTCGACTCTCCTCTACAGGTGCTGCATATACTTCAGTCGACTCCCCTTCGACATTCCCAACAGTCTGTCCTGCAATGTACAACTTCTTTCTCCCCCTTTTTGACATCAACAAAGAGGGGATATGCATTTATACTAATTATAGGCAAATAAAGTAGATGAAGACACATCATAGGAAAATATCATAGGCACTCAGAGTTTAGCAAAATTAAAAAAAAGTATCCAGCGACTGACTATCTGGCCCAAAATAATAAAACAACAAAATAACAAAAAGATATTATTTGAAACTTCCACAACTAATGACGCAAGAAATAAGTAAGAGTGTTGCAAATCGCCTCCTTCAGACATTCAAAGCATGCATTGGCTAAAACTGTCACACCATCAATCCTGTTATGTACTTCCTTGAAAGCTTTGACTGCATTTTCTCCAAGTTTGAGAATTTTAACCCTGATCTTTGAAACATCGGACCCAGTGTACTTGGAGATCGCATGGATGTCCCCAACAGTAGATTGAGTCACAGCAGGAATGTCCTTGATGATAGTCAACTTATTGTCAATAGCAATCAGTTTCTCCAAAAGATCAGGATCACTTGCACTATGATGGGAAACAAAGGCTATGATCTTGGAATCAGGCTGAATGTTCTTGGCTTCACTTTCCTGTATCTTCACCCAGGAAACCTTAGCACACATATACCCCATACTAGAGAAAGCTCTAGAGTTGTAGGATTTTGAAATAGAGACAAAAGGGTATTCTAAGATAGAGATGTTGTGGGCTTCCAAAATGTGGGTGATATCCATACCATAAGGAAAACTGGTGGGATCATCTGCACTCTCAATCATGAAATTTATGACCCATGAGGATAGTTTAACCTTGAGTTTGGTCACAAGGCAGTAGACAAGAAAGGTATCTCGTTGAGAGAAGGTGGAGAATGATCACGTACGAGGAAGAAGATTAGTTGCAACAATGTGAGCCAGAACTTGAGTTTCAAAACTAACATCACTAAGACCTAACTGGTTAGGAAGGAAATCAGATGGACACTCAGTAATACAACGCTTTTATTGATCAAAAGAAATTTTAGAATCATCAGGCCAAGTATTCTTGAAAATCATAGGAAAACCGGAGCACTTACATTGAAAAATTGAGTCAAACATGACACAATCAAGGACAATGTGTTTTCCTAAAACTAGGGATTCCAACTTATCAGTCTTGCTAGAGCGAAGATTGGCATAGAACATTCTTACTAAAGGTTCATAGACTTTGTGAGGGGGTACAAAGAGGAATTTAGACCATCCTTGAAAAACAAGCAGATTCTTTACCTTACAATTGAGGGCCTGCATATCATCAAGGTCGACTACTCTACCATGAGCCATGGGCTTGTCTTTTAGAGCAACAAAAAAATCCCTATTTGGGGTATCCCACAAATTGGGGTCGGACTCTAGATAACTCGAGAGGTCTACTTTGGATTTCTTGGGGTAAGAGATTCATGGGGGTCTTATATAGGCCTTTTTCCAAGGGCTTTTTATCCTATTTGATGAGAGTGGTCTGATAGTTCTGCCTGATAAGAGGCAAACCCTTCTGAGTGGTCAGACCCTATGCCTACTTGTTCTAAGGTCTGAGAATAGGGTTTTCCCTTAGAACGAGTACTTTTTCTTGTTGAGGACGACAAATTATTGGTGTGTTTAACCATGGAAAAATTTTGAGAAAGAGTTTGAAGGATTTTTTAGGACGGTTTCTGAGCAATAGGAACGATGAAGATAGAGAAGAGTGGTTCAGAGGATTCAAAAGGACTGAATTTTGACGATTGATGCAAGAAAGGAAAGGTTGTCAGTGAAGGGTCATGATGATTGATTTTTCTTTCTTGAAAGCTACGACTGATGGGAAAAGGGAGGGAAATCGGAGGCGCTAAATTAATTCATACTTACATAAAAAACAAATTTAAAACATTACGCACACAAGAATTAAAACTAACACATAGGTCCTAATTTTTATGATCAAGAGAAATAATACCAAGTAGTTCTTTTAGGGAGCAAAATCTATCTTCAAGTAAAGGCTTAGTGAAAATGTTTGCTAATTGATCATTGGTGCCAACAAATGATAATTCTATATCTCCCTTGAGGACATGATCTCTAATGAAATGGTGTTTGATGTATATACTTAGCCCTAGAATGATGCACATGATTCTTTGAGAGACACATATCACTAGAATTATCACAAAATATTTGAATAGGTTTAAAAAATAGTTCATACTCACCTAGTTGATGAGACATCCATAGTAACTGTGCACAACAATGTCCAATGGCAATATATTCTGCATCCATTGTGGACAATGCAACTGTAACGACCCGACCGGTCGTTTTGCGTTATCGGACCCCATTCCCCAAAAGAAAACTTTCCAAAGCGGATTATTATGATTTGTGACTTGCGGGGACTGGTGGTTCAGGATTCAGAAGTGTTTAGAGTGCTATAGGAACACTTGGTTCCTTAAGGTTGACCTTTAAGGCCAAGTTTGACTTCGGTCAACATTTTTAGTAAAGGACCTCGGAATCGATATTCGACGGTTCCGGTAGCTTCGTATGATGATTTCAGACTTGGGAGTATGTTTGGAATGGGTTTTGGATGACCCGGGAGCATATCGACGCCCAATATTGAAATAAGAGTTCCTTAGGTTCCTATTGTGGTTTGGGGCGTGTTTTTGAGTTATTGAGGTCTGGACGGAAATCCGAGATCGGGAATAGTTCTGTTATGTCATTTATGACTTGCCTGCAAAAATTTGGTGTCATTCCGAGTAGTATAGGCCAGTTCGGCGCGTTGTTAGGGAAGTCAAGAAAACTTAAAGTTCCTACGTTTGGTTCTAGGGGTTTTGAGGTGTGATTTTGAGTTTTAGCGTTGTTTTGGGTGTTCTGAAAGCTCGAGCGAGTCTGCATTATGATATGGGACTTGTTGGTATATTTGGACGGGGGCTCGGGTGGACCCAGGTGCCTCTCGGACACCACACGAGGCCAAAAACCAGCTGAAATAGCTACTGGTGCACATGTTCTGGTGTGACCGCAGGTGCGATTGCCCAGTCGCAGGTGCGGGACCGCTCCTGCGGTCCCAGCCTCGCAGGTGTGACCCCCAGCGGGCAGCCCATTTCTCGCAGGTGTGGACAAAGTTCTGCAGGAGAAGAGACGCAAGTGTGGTCTCCTCTCCGCAGGTGCGAGCCCAGGCCTCCTCGTCCTTTTCTGCAGGTACGAGCCTTTGCTCGTAGGTGTGGTCCTTGAGCCGCAGGTGTGGAACCACTGTCAAGCAGTGTGTTCCTTTAAAATATGGGATTCTTCATTTTTCTTCTTTTCCTTCCTCCATTAGAGCACTTGAGAGCTTGGAAAAAGGGCTCTACGACCCAACCACTGAAAGGTAAGTAAATTCTATCCTTAAGTTGGTTAACGCATGCATTCTTAGTAGGATTTAACTACTTAATTAGTGAAAAATTTAGGAAATTTGGTTAGTAACCTAGGGCCTTCGAGAATTTAGAAAATTACCCGTCAATTAGCTATGAAATCAAGTAAAGATCATGTATTAATGATCCTTAGGCTATGGGTGAGTGTTTCCTTCGAGAATTTTTGGAATCTTAGCGTGCGGGCCCGATGTTGGATTTTAGGATTTCTTCAAGAATGGTGAATTTGACTAAATAATAGGAGAATTTCATGCTTTGAGTATAAATTGATATACTTGTATAACATTTGGCTAGTTTCGAGTCTGTGGATGTCGAGTTTGGAGTTTCGTGCACGTTCTTGACCCGGAGAGTAGGTTTGACGCGAGGTGAGTCTCCTTTCTAACCTTGTAAGGGGGAAGTGTCCCCCTAGGTGATTTAAATTCTATATGTGAAAACTAGGGGGGATACGTACGTACATAGTGACGAGAGTCCGTACGTAGCGACTATTACTATTATGTCCGGGTAGTTAGGCCCATATCATGCCTTGTGTTTTACTTGATATGAACTATATGCTTAATAAATTAAATGTTACATTCTGTTTACTTCCCTGAGGTCATGGAATTTGAGAAAACTTGTAAGGAATTGTTCACTGAAAAGTAATTTAAAAAGGAATAATGTGTGTGCATGTGACCGCTTCGCAAAATTTACATTCCGTGAGCGGAGTGTGATTTCACCCACTCTTATGGGAACGGGCCGTACGCCACGGCGGATTGAGAGATGCACTTTTGTTTTTGGACGTTCGATCCTTGGCAGTGCATAGATGTGAGTACTTTATGGAAAGGTGCACTTATGATTTGGGTCGTTCGACCCTCGATAGTGCACGGGCATGACTATCTTATGACTCCGGCCGATTTTCCTTACCCCTCATGCGCATGATTTATTTGTTACTAAATTCATGGACATTGATTTTACAGATATTTAGGGGAAAGTGTAGTAATTGTTTTATTCATTCCTAGTACTTCCTCAGATTTCAGTGCCTTATATATATTTGTTTCTTCACTGCCTTTACATGCCTACTGTTTCTATCATATTCTGTTAAATTATATTGTTGATCTTAGTGAGTATCATGTTGATCTCTCATCATTACCTCTTCGAGGTTAGGCGGGATACTCACTGGGTACATATATATTTATGTACTCATGCTATGCTTTTGTACTTAATTGTACAGGTTCTGAGGCTGGTGCATCTGGTTTTCGGACCGGGGCTTGATTTTGATTATAGACAGACCTGACTTCACGGTGAGCTGCTTTTCCCTGGCGATCTCCGGCAGCACCATGGGGTTTCTTTTTCTTATTTCCCGTCTATTTCCTTCAGAAAGTGGGACTGTGTATTATATCTTTTGTATATTCTGTTAGTATGCCCGTAGGACTTGTGACACTAGTTCCTGGCACACACGTGATAATTATTATATATTTCGGGTTTGTATATATATTGGCTCACGCCTCCTCATGACTGTTTTTGATTAAAAACTGGCTAATTATCCTTGTCGATTCATGTTTTATGTTTTAAAAATTGAGTATGTTAAAGTGTTTAATCTAATAAGAAAGAACCCTTAGTAAATTGAGAGTTGGCTTGCCTGACCCCGTTGTTGGGCGCCATCACGACCTAAGTTAGGATTTTGGGTCGTGACAACATGGTATCAAAGCACTAGGTTCATGTAAGTCTCACGAGTCACAGGCAAACCCAGTAGAGTCTTGCGGATCGGTATGGAGATGTATGTGCTTATCTTCAGGAGGCTATAGGGTGTTAGGAAACCTCTCTTTGTTCTTATTCTATCATGCAGTCGATGATTTACTAAATTCATTCTTCTATTCTCTCACAGATGGTGAGGACGCGTGCATCTGATGTTCCAGACCCGGGAAGGGCCGCTACCCCCATTGTCCGAGGACACGGCAGAGGCCGGGGGTGGGAACCGACCCGCGGTAGGGGACGAGGGTGTCCCAGAGATATCCCGATTTCGCCACCAGAGGACCCTATTATTGAGCAGCAGGACGAGGTGCTTCCAGCAGATCCTGCTCTAGTTGACTTCATGACGGTGCCAGGCTTCCAGGGAGTCATGGGCCATATGATGAGATTGATGGACACCATGTCCTAGTCTAGTTTATTTCCAGCAGATCCTGCCACTTCTCAGGCGGTAGGGGGAGTCCAGACCCCTACTTCCCAGGCTGTAGGCCAGACAGCAGCATTATATCATACCTTGGGTACACTTCCCGTGGGTAGGGTTCAGCCTGTTACAGCAGCACCTGAACCCATACCAGCTGCGGATGATGATCCGCAGAAGTTATTGGATATATGGACTCGATTTCACCCTCCAGTCTTTGCGGGTGAGAGAGGCGAGGATGCCCAGGACATTGTGGACAGGTGCAGGGACAGACTGCACAACATGAGGATACTAGAGTCCCATGGAGTGGATTTCACTACCTTTCAGTTGGAGGGCAGAGCTCGTAGATGGTGGCAGTCCTATATTCTCAGCAGGCCAACAAATTCTCCTCCTGTCACTTGGGAGCAGTTCACACAGATGTTTTTAGATAGATATATCCCACCCTCTGAGAGGGAAGAGCTGCGATATCAGTTTGAGCGGCTAGAGTAGGGACATATGTTAGTGACAGATTATGAGACCAGATTTTCAGAGTTGTCTCGCCAAGCACTCATGATACTACCTACTGATGCAGAGAGGGTGTGAAGATTTGTGGCTGGGTTGCATTCAGGTATTAGGGCCACCATGGACCGAGAGGTGGAGATGGGTACTCCTTATCAGCTCGTGGTAGAGATTTCTCGCAGGATCGAGGGGTATCGGTCGAGGAGCAGGGAGCAGGGGCAGCAGGACAATAGGTCTAGATTCTCTAGAGATTTTAGAGGTTCCTCAACTAGGGGCAGAGGTCAGTTTAGCAGTGGTCAGCCCAGCAGGTCTTTATATTCAGAACCTCCACCACCTCCCCGAGGTGTTCCAGCGAGGTCTCATTTTAGTGCCATGCCAGAGCGTCCCTACCGTCCTCCAACCATTCAAATTTCACCCAGTGGTTATCCCAGTCATCCGAGATCCTCTAATCCTTACTTCAGTGCTATGCTAGAGGGCTCTCATCGCCCTCCGTCCATTCAGGGTTCTTCGGGGCATCAGACTATGGTACCTGGGAGTTGTTACGAGTGTGGAGAGCCAGGTCATATGAGGAGGAAATGCCCCAGGTTTCGGGGCAAGGTCGTACAATAGGGTTATCAGCCGATGGGTCCGGCACCAGCAGTTCGGCTACCTAGAGGTGGAGGATAGGTAGGCAGGGGTCGTCCTAGAGGTGGAGGCCAGTCAGGGGGAGGTCAACCAGCTCCTGTTCATTCTGGCGGGGCTCAATCTTCCGGTGCTCCAGCTAGATTCTATGCTATCCGGGCCAGACAGATGCAGTGGCCTCTGACGTCGTGATCACAGGTATTATTACAGTATGTGGTAGAGAGGATTCAGTGTTATTTGATCCAGGATCCACTTATTCCTATGTTTCGGTCTTATTTGCTCATTTTCTGGATGTCCCTCATGAGTCCTTGGGTTCTCCTATTTATGTGTCCACTCCCGTGGGCGATTCTATGGTTGTAGACCAGATTTGCCGGTCCTGTGTTATTTCATTTTGTTGGTTCAAGACTCGAGCAGATCTCTTATTGGACGACATGGTTGATTTCGAGATTATTTTAGGCATGGATTGACTATCTTCTTATCATTCCATTCTAGATTGCCATGCCAAGTCAGTTACTTTAGCCATTCCAGAGTCGCCTAGGCTGGAGTGGAGAGATTCCTCAGTTAGTGCAGCCAGCCGGGTTATTTCATTCTTGAAGGCTCGACATATGGTCGAGAAGGGTTGTCCAGCCTACCTCGCTTATGTTCGGGACACCATCGCCAAGTCTCCGACGATTGATTTAGTGCCAGTGGTTTGAGAGTTTGCTGATGTATTTCCTTCAGACCTTCCGGGCATGCCTCCAGATCGTGATATTGATTTCTGCATTGATTTAGCTCTCGGCACCCAACCTATATCTATTCCTCCGTACCGTATGGATCCGAAGGAGTTGAAGGAGTTGAAGGAGCAACTTGAGGAGTTGTTAGCTAAAGAGTTCATCAGACCGAGTGTATCTCCGTGGGGTGCTCTAGTTCTATTTGTGAAGAAAAGGGATAGGTCCATGCGAATGTATATTGATTACCGCCAGTTGAACAAGGTTACCATTAAGAACAAGTATCCTTTGCCGCGCATCGATGATTTTTTTGACCAGTTTCAGGGTGCTCGGGTGTCTTCTAATATTTACTTGAGATTGGGGTATCATCAGTTGAAGATTCGGGCTTCAGACGTTCTGAAGACTGCATTTCGTACGAGATATGGCCATTATGAGTTCCTGGTGATGTCCTTTGGCTTGACCAATGCCCCAACAGCATTCATGGACCTGATGAATAGGGTGTTCAGGTCGTATATTGATTCCTTTGTCATTGTATTCATTGATGACATTTTGATTTACTCACGTAGCCTGAGGGAGCACAAGCAGCATTTGAGGGTTGTGCTCCAGACTTTGCGAGAACAGAAGCTATATGCTAAGTTCTCCAAGTGTGTGTTCTGGTTGGATTCCATGGCATTCTTGGGGCATGTGGTATCCGGAGAGGGTATCAAGGTTGATCCCTAGACGGTTGAGGCGGTTCAGAGTTGGTCACGTCCTACTTCAGCTACAGAGGTCAGGAGCTTTTTGGGCCTAGCAGGCCATTATCACCCATTTGCGGAGGGGTTCTCTTCTATTGCAGCTCCATTGACCATATTGACTCAGAAGAATGCCCCGTTCCGATGGTATGACGAGTGTGAGGCGAGCTTTCATAAGCTCAAGGCAGTATTGACCTCAACACCAGTTCTAGTTTTGCCTTCCGGTTCTGGGATGCATATAGTATATTGCGACGCTTCGCGTGTTGGCTTGGGGTGTGTATTGATGCAGGAAGGGAGAGTTATTGCTTATGCTTCGCGCCAACTGAAGGTTCATGAGAAGAATTATCCTATGCACGATTTGGAGTTGGCGGCAATTGTTCATGTTCTTAAGATTTGGAGGCACTACTTGTATAGAGTGTCCTGTGAGGTTTATACAGACCACCGTAGCTTGCAGCACTTGTTCAAGCAGAGGGATCTTAATTTGAGGCAGCGCAGATGGCTTGAGTTGTTGAAGGATTATGATATCACCATCATTTATCATCCGGGCAAGGCAAATGTGGAAGTTAGATGCTTTGAGAAGGAAGGCGGAGAGTATGGGTAGCTTAGCTTATATTGCAGCAGAGGAGAGACCTCTAGCCTTGGACATTCAGTTCTTGGCCAATCGACTGGTGAGATTAGACCTTTCAGAGCCTCGTCGAGTTTTAGCACATGTGGTTGCTCAGTCTTCGTTATTGGGGGAGATTACAGCTGGGCAGTTCTATGATCCGTGCTTAGCAGAGCTTCAAGAGGAAGCAGTTCAGGGTAGGGCCAAGGAGGTTACTATCGGCGAGGATGGTGTTCTGAGACTTCAGGTCCGCTTATGTGTTCCTAATATTGATGGCCTGAGGGAGAGGATTCTAGAGAAGGCACACAGTTCTCGATATTCTGTTCATCCTGGTGCTACGAAGATGTATTGTGATTTGAAGCAACATTACTGGTGAAGGCGGATGAAGAGGGACATTGTGGAGTATGTGACTAGGTGTCTTAATTGCCAGTAGGTGAAGTATGAGCACCAGAGTCTACGAGGCCTACTTTAGCAGATGCTCATTCCCGAGTGGAAATGGGAGCACATCACTATGGACTTCGTGGTTGGGTTTCCTCTGACTTTGTGGAAGGTTGAAGCGATTTGGGTCATTGTGGATAGATTGAAAAAATCGGCGCATTTCATTCCAATAGCCACTACTTATATTTCTGAGAGGTTAGCCCAGATCTACATTCGGGAGATAGTCTGGTTGCACGATGTGCCGGTGTCCATTATATCAGATCGAGGTCCTCATTTCACCTAGAATTTATGGAGAGCATTGCATAGTGAGATTGGAACCCAGATAGAGCTCAGCATAACATTTCACCCTCAGACTGATGGCCAATCAGAGCGTACAGTTCAGATATTGGAGCACATGCTCAGGGCATGTGTGATTGACTTCGGAGGTCAGTGGGACCAGTTCTTGCCTTTGGCCGAGTTTGATTACAATAATAGTTACTAGTCCAGAATCGAGATGGCTCTATTTGAGGCCTTGTATGGTCGGCGATGTTGTTCCCCTATCGGGTGGTTTGAGCCTAGTGAGGCTAGGTTATATGGTACTGACCTAGTGAGGGACGCTTTGGAGAGGGTGAAGTTGATTCAGGAGAGGCTCCGCACAGAATAGTCCAGACAAAAGAGTTACGCGGATCAGAGGGCGCGTGATGTATCATTTATGGAGGGAGACAAGGTTCTGTTGAAGGTCTCGCCGANTGTGAAGGTCCAGTGGAGGGGCCAAACAGTGGAGGAGGCGACCTGGGAATCCGAGGAGGACATGAGGAGCAGATATCCGCACTTATTCAGCACTTCAGGTATGATTGTAGACTCGTTCGAGGATGAACGTTTGTTTAAAAGGTGGAGAATTTAACGACCCGACCAGTAATTTTGCGTTATCCGACCCTGTTCCCCAAAATAAAACTTCCCATAGCGGATTATTATGATTTACGACTTGCGGGGACTGGTGGTTTGGGATTCGGAAGTGTTTAGAGTGCTATAGGAACACTTGGTTCCTTAAGGTTGGCCTTTAAGGCCAAGTTTGACTTCGGTCAACATTTTTAGTAAACGACCTCGGAATCGAGTTTAGATGATTCTGGTAGCTTTGTATGATGATTTCGGACTTGGTCATATGTTCGGAATGGGTTTTGGATGACCCGGGAGCGTTTTGGCGCCCAATATTAAAATAAGAGTTCCTTAGGCTCCTATTGTGGTTTGGGGCGTGTTTTTGAGTTATCGAGGTTCGGACGGAATTTCGAGACTGAGAATAGTTCTGTTATGTCATTTATGACTTGCCTGCAAAAATTTGGTGTTATTCCGAGTATATAGGTCGGTTCGGCGCGTTGTTAGCGAAGTCAAGAAAACTTAAAGTTCCTAAGTTTTGTTCTAGGGGTTTTGAGGTGTGATTTTGAGTTTTAGCATTGTTTTGGGTGTTCCGAAGACTCGAGCGAGTCCGCATTATGATGTGGAACTTGTTGGTATATTTGAACGGGGGATCGGGTGGGCCCAAGTGCCTCCCAGACACCACACGAGGCCAAAAATCAGCTGAAATAGTTGTTGGTGCACCTGTTCTGGTGTGACCGCAGGTGCGGTTGCCCAGTCGCAGGTGCGGGACTGCTCCTGCGGTCCCAGCCTCGCAGGTGCGACCACCAGCGGGCAGCCCATTTCTCGCAGGCGCGGACAAAGTTCCGCAGGAGCGGAGACGCATGTGCGGTCCCCTCTCCGCAGGTGCGAGCCCAGGCCTCCTCGTCCTTTTTCGCAGGTGCGAGTTTTCGCTCGCAGATGCGGTCCTCGAGCCGCAGGTGCGGAACCAGTGTCAGGCAGTGTGTTTCTTTAAAATACGGGATTCTTCATTTTTCTTCATTTTCTTCCTCCATTAGAGCACTTGAGAGCTTGGAAAAAGGGCTCCACGACCCAACCACTGAAAGGTAAGTAAATTCTATCCTAAAGTTGGTTAATGTATGCATTGTTAGTAGGATTTAACTACTTAATTAGTGGAAAATTTAGGAAATTTGGGTAGTAACCTAGGGCCTTCGAGAATTTAGAAAATTACCTGTCAATTAGCTATGAAATCAAGTAAAAATCATGTATTAATGATCCTTAGGCTATGGGTGAGTGTTTCCTTCGAGAATTTTTGGAATCCGAGCATGCCGGCCAGGGGTTGGATTTTGTGATTTCTTCAAGAATGGTGAATTTGACTAAATAATAGGAGAATTTCATGCTTTGAGTATAAATTGATATATTTGTATAACATTTGGCTAGTTTCGAGTCCGTGGGTGTCGAGTTTGGAGTTTCGGGCACGTTCTTGACCCGGAGAGTAGGTTCGACGCGAGGTGAGTCTCCTTCCTAACCTTGTAAGGGGGAATTGTCCCCCTAGGTGATTTAAATTCTATATGTGAAAATTGTGGGGGATATGTACGTACAAAGTGATGAGAGTCCGTACGTAGCGTCTATTACTATTATGTCCGAGTAGTTAGGCCCACATCATGCCTTGTGTTTTACTTGATATGAACTATATGCTTAATAAATTAAATGTTACATGCTGTTTACTTCCCTGAGGTCATGGAATTTGAGAAAACTTGTAAGGAATTGTTCACTGAAAAGTAATTTAAAAAGGAATAATGTGTGTGCATGTGACCGCTTCGCAAATTTACATTCCGCGAGCGGAGTGTGATTTCCCCCACTCTTATGGGAATGGGCTGTACGCCACGGCGGATTGAGAGATGCACTTTTGGTTTGGGTCGTTCGATCCTCGACAATGCATATAGAGGATTGAGATATGCACTTTTGGTTCGGGCCGTTCGATCCTTGGCAATGCATAGATGTGAGTACTTTATGGAAAGGTGCACTTATGGTTCGGGTCGTTCGACCTTCGGCAGTGCATGGATTTGAGTACTTTATGGAAAGGTGCACTTATGGTTCGGGTCGTTCGACCTCGGCAGTGCACGGGCATGACTATCTTATGACTCCGGCCGGTTGTCTTTACCCTGCATGCGCATGATTTATTTGTTACTAAATTCATGGACATTGATTTGAAAGATATTTGGGGGAAGGTGAAGTAGTAATTGTTGTATTCATTCTATTACTTCCTCGAATTTCAGTGCCTTATATATATTTGTTGCTTCACTGCCTTTACATGCCTACCATTTCTATCATATTCTGTTAAATTATATTGTTGGACCTTAGTGAGTGTGTGTCGACCTCTCGTCACTACCTCTTCGAGGTTAGGCGAGATACTCACTGGGTACATATATATTTATGTACTAATACTATGCTTCTGTACTTAATTGTAAAGGTTCTGAGGCTGGTGCATCTGGTTGTCGACCGGGGCTTGATTTTAATTATAGACGGACCTGACTTCACGGTGAGCTGCTTTTCCCTGGCGATCTCAGGCAGCACCATGGGGTTCTTTTGCTTATTTCCCGTCTATTTCCTTCAGACAGTGGGACTGTGTATTATATCTTTTGTATATTCTGTTAGTATGCCCGTAGGACTTGTGACACTAGTTCCTGGCACACACGTTATAGTTATTATGGATTTCGAGTTTCTATATATTTGGCTCACGCCTCTTCATGACGGTTTTTGTTAAAAACTGGCTAATTATCCTTGTCGATTCATGTTTTAAGTTTTAAAAACTGAGTATATGTTAAAGTGTTTAATGTAATAACAAACAACCCTTAGTAAATTGAGAGTTGGCTTGCCTGACTCCGCTGTTGAGCGCCATCACGACCTAAGTAAGGATTTTGGGTCATGACAACAACTTAGCCTGGTTTCTTACTGTTCCATGATATTAATGCCTTTCCCAGTATTTGACATGTTCCGCTAGTGCTTTTTCTTTCTTCTTTATCACATGCAAGATCAACATCTGAAAAATATTCCAACTTAAAATTGTTAGAACGTGGATACCATAGTCCATAAAAAATAGTTCTGATAAGCTAACAAATTATTCTCTTTACTGCAGTCAGATGCGACTCCTTAGGAGTTGACTGAAACCTGGCACACTTACATACACTAAACATAATATCTAGTCGACTAGCAGTTAAGTAAATCAAAGATCTAACCATTCCATGATATTTTGTTTCGTTAACAGGATTTCCTTTTTCATCCTTGTCAAGACTTGTTGATGGGATCATTAGCATACCAATTGCTTTAGCACTGCTCATACCAAACTTCTGAATTAACTCCTTTGTGTATTTCGTTTGACACACAAATGTTCCTTCTTCAGATTGTTGAATTTGAAGTCAAAGGAAAAACATATGTTCTCCCATCATGCTCATTTCAAACTCACTTTGCATAAGACTAGTGACCCTTGCCGAAAAGAGGGTTAGCACTTCCAAAGATAATATCATCAACATAAACTTGAATAATAAGATTACCTTTTGATGATCTTTTGATAAATAGTGTAGTATCTACATTACCTCTTTGTTATGACCCAAGAGGTCATTTTATGAATTTAGACTCCGTTCTATACTTAATAGCCATAAAAAGATTGATTTTAAATACCTCGATTTGCATGCGCAGTCCACGCGTGAAACCGGAAAGCTTTTATGTGAAAATATGAGTAGTGATTTCTAGAATTTAAATTTGATTATAGTTGACTTTGGTCAACATTTTGAGTAAACGAACCCGGATCTGTGTTCCGATGATCCGGGAGGTCCGCAGTAAAATATGAGACTCGGGCGTATGCTTAGAAATGAATTCTGAGGTCCCAAGCCTTAGAAATCAATTTTTGAAAGAAATTATTTTGCTGAATTATTAATGAAATAAAGAAATGAATTAACGTTTGAAATTGTTGATATCAGGCCCGTATTTTGGTTCCGAAGCTCAATACATGTTTCTTATGATATTTAAGCCCTGTCTGCGAAATTTGGTGAGAATCGGAATTTATTTGATGTGATTCGAACGTCCGGTTGATGAATAGTGAACTTTAAGTGTTCTTGAGAAAAATAATGAGTTTTGAGGTTTAATTCATAGTTTTACATGTTATTTTCATGATTTGACTGCACGAGAAAGTCCGTATGATGCTTTTAGACTTGCGTGCATGTTTGGTTTAGAGCCCCGAGGGCTCGGTTGAGTTTCAAATAGGTTTGGGTTGTATTGCGCTCGTTCTTTCTTATTCTTCGACGTCGTTTCTTCAAGCATAAATGATATCATATTGAACGAATGAGCTCCGATTTATTTTTTGAATGAACTATTAGATCCGTATCATATTTACGGACCCGTATAAAAAAGAATCATCAAATTTGGACATCGTATGAGGATTTTATGGTCATTTTACTAAGGTTGCCAGATTTTTCAGGTTAATTACGAAATTGTCACTGACGGCGTATTGAAAATTTGCACTATTTGCAAATATTAAAATATACATATCTCCTTCATTATAAGGTCAAATTGAGTGATTCAAAAGCCTAACTTGACTAGAATTTTACAAAGAATCAATTGGAGGCATAAAAATCGAGTTTCGGGATCGTTTGGCATGATAAACGAGGAAGAATAGCTGGCAGAAATATATATATAAAACAGACATACTTCTTCTTCAAATTTTCGAACCCCACAGCCTTAGGAACGAATTTCTTCACCAAATATCATCCCCAAGTCATAGGTAATCAATTATAAACTTTACTCTTTCAATTACTCATTGTTTTTCATCACTTTTAAATCAAAAATTAAGAATTTACATGGTAAAAATTGAGGGTTTGGGTAGAAATAGGAAATTTTATAAAAATCGAATCTTTACCTAGAATTGAGGTTGGATTAAACTAATTGTATATTTGGGTTCACGGGTGAATGGGTAAACGTAATTTGGTCCGAACCCCGAGTTTAGACCAAGCGGGCCCGGGGTCGGGTTTTCACATTTTTTGAGAAAAGTTAGGAAATATTATAATTTTTAATAAAGTTAGTTCCTTTAGACTTAATTAATGATATTGAGTTAATTATGATTAGATTCGAGCAAGTTAGAACCAGATTCTACAGGAAAATCCATAATTGAGCAGTGAGTGGCCTGCGAAATTGAGGTAAGTGTTTGGTCTAACTTTGACTTGAGGGAAAAGGAATCCCCACTTGTTTGCTATGTGAAATTCATGTGTGTGGTGTATAGGTTAGGTGACGAGTATCTATGCACTACCAAATTGCCTGTTAAACATGATTCATTTCCCGTTCCCAACTTAATTGATTTTTGTCTTAATTGTTCTATGTTCATTATTGTTTCTATGACTACTTGGCCTTGTTATTTTGTTAAATATTATTGTGGTTATTTTGAAAAGAGTATTGGTTGTTTTAGCTGGTTCCCTTGTGATACAAAATGGTTGAGTGGCTTGGTATTATTTTTACGAGATATATATAAACATATTTATGTTCCTGTTGGTTTCATGGTTGAGAGGATATTTATGAAGTTATGAGAAAAATACAATTTCTTATTTATAATTGTTGAGAAAAAAATATTGTGAAAGGCTTGGCCTAAATTGTGAAATTTATGAATAAATTGATATGAGATGTCTGGTGGGAGCGGGTTGCACGCCGCAACAAGGAGTGATAAGGGTGGACAGGTGGAATCGGGTTGCACGCCGCAACAGGAGTAATAAGGGTGATATATTTAGGGAGGAGCAATAAGGGTGGACAGGTGGAAGCGGGTTGCACGCTGCAACAAGGAGCAATAAGGGAGGACATTTATATTTTTACTGAATTTCAAAGAAAATAAATATTTGAAAAGCTTAAATGTTTATTTTACTATTCTTCGTATTTTTGGCACTGCTTTTATTTAAAGTTAAAGTTTGGAAACATGGAAATTTTTTTGAGAATTGGTTATAGCTAAGACCTGGAAAAGGCGGCTGAGTTATTTTATTCTCGTTGCAGTATTTAATTATTTGTTTAGATTTCCTTCGTGCTTCATATATTATTGTCACAGGTTATATTGCTAAAGCCCCGCCGTAGCCTCGTCACTACTTCGTCGAGGTTAGGCTCAACACTTACTCAGTACATGGGGTCGATTGTACTGATACTACACTCTGCACTGTTTTGTACAGATTCAGGTACTAGCCAACAGTAGAGATTTTTAGAGCAACCATCTATTCATTCGGAGACACGAGGTATATCTGTCGGCGTTCGCAGATCCCAAGAGTCTTCTCCTATTTTTATAAAACTGTTTTAGTATATTCAGAACAATTACACTATTTATTTCAGCCCAGTATTTGTAGTATTCTTTAATAGTTCATGAATTGTGACACCAGACTCTATGGTAGTTCTAGATTTATTTAATTAGTTCGTGGCTCGCTTAATTTATTATTTTTTTATTTTATATTTAGAATTATTTATTGAAAGACATTAGATCGAGTTTAATTTAAAATTGTTCTATCTGGTTTAAATGATTAATTAACATAAATGATTGAGTGAACTCTAACATTGGCTTGCCTAACAAGTGGGGTGTTAGGCGCCATCACGATCCCTAAGAATGGGGGAATTTGGGTCGTGACACTATTATAAACCCATGATTAAGTAGAAATGAACTAAGCCTTTCGTAGCAGGCTCGTGGAGCTTGTTTGAGTCTATATAGAGCTTTCAACTTATACACATGATAAGGGAATTTTAAATCTTCAAAACCAAGAGGTTGTTTTACATATACCTACTCATCAATAAAGCCATTTAAAAAGTTACTTTTGACATCCATCTGAAAAAGTCGAAATCGTTGAAGGATGCATATGCAAGAAGAATCCGTATAGACTCTAGTCGAGCTACAAAGGTTTTATAGTAGTCGATTCCTTCTTGTTGTGAGTAGCCTTGAGCTACTAATCTGTTTTTGTTTCTCACAACCTTTTCATATTCATTGAGCTTATTCTGAAAAACCATTTTGTTCCAACTACAGTAGCATCTGTAGGCTTAGGCGGCAGTTTCCAAACTTGGTTCTTATCAAATTGATCGAGTTCTTCCTGCATTGCGGGTACCCAGATGGAGTCTTTTAAGGCTTCCTTAACCTTCTTTGTTTCAATCTAGGAGATGATTGCTACATTTACCTTTTTCTTGAGAGCTCCCCTGATTTTCATTCTTCACTTGGATCTCCTATGATAAATTTTGAGGATATTCCGGTTCACTTCTCCACTCATTTGGACGTGTTGAAATCGTATGAGCAGTTGACCACTTGTGTGATTCTGATTGGTTGTTGATAGGCTCATTAGTTGACTCTGTGACACCGTCTAGCCTATTAGTCGACTTTTGAGGTTTGCTTGACTGTGGTTTTTCTTGACTGACATCTTCATCACCTGCAATAATTCCTTTCTCGGTCGTAGTGTTAATTTCATCGAATATGACATTTACTGATTCTTCTACAAATAAAATGTGTTTATTATAAACTTTTAAAGAGCTATTATTAATGGAATAACCCAGAAAAATACCTTCATCACTTCTTAGATAAAATTTTCTGAGATTGTCCTTACCATTGTTATGGATAAAACGTTTCCTGCCAAAAGGATGGAAATAACCAATGTTGGGCCATTTACCTTTCCATAGTTCATATGAAGTCTTATTCAAGATAGGTCTTATAAGACATCTGTGAGAATGTGGCAGGCTGTTGCTTCTGCCCAAAAGTGGTTTGGCAAGGAATATTCTAATATCATTATTCTGGACATATCTTGTAGAGTTCTATTTTTCCGCTCAACTACTCTATTCTATTAATGTGATCTTGGAGCTTAGAAGTTGTGAGTATATCCTTGATCATTGTAGAAATGTTCAAATGCTCTGCTTTCGAATTCTCCTTCATGATCACTTTGAATAGTTGTAATCAGATACCCCTTTTCTCTTTCAACTCTCTTACAGAAGATCTCAAAGTTTTTCAAAGATGCATCTTTGTGAGATAGGAAAATCACCCATGTAAAACCTGATTAGTCATCAACAATAACAAAAGCATATCATTTTTCTCCTATGCTAGTAGTTCTGGTGGGTCCAAACAAATCATATGGAGCAATTGTAAAGGATTGGTGGTAGACACAATGTCTTTGTTTTTGAAGGAGTTTTTGGTTTGTTTACCAATTTGACATACATCACATACATGATTTCTAGAGAAGTTGAGTTTAGGTAGACCAATAACTAACTCATGCTTGGAGAGTTTCTCAATATATGCATGCTTGCATGACCAAGTTTCTTATGCCACAACTATGGATCATCAGATATAGATGCTAAGCAGATGTGACTATCTAGATTTTCAAAACCATCAAGAATATAAACATTTCCATACTTTTTTCCTGGGAATATTATTTTACCTATCTCGTCTTCAATGGCACAACCTGTTTTATTTAATTTAACTTTGTACCCTGAATCACATAGCTGACTTATACTCGGGAGATTGTAGTTGAGTCCATCTACAAGATACACTTCAGTAATATCACAATTGCTATTGAATAGAACTGTGCCAATGCCAACTATCTTTCCTTTTGAGTCATCGCCAAGTTTGACACTTCCTATATTTATCTTTGTAACTTCTTTGAACAAGTTTTATTCACATGTCATATGACTAGAACACGCACTACCTAAGTACCATTTTCCTTTGCGGCTCTTCCTATGGTGTTCCTTCAAAACAGAATTATCACTTTCTTTTAGGTACTCAGGCTTGATTGGGTCCTTGTTAGTTAGTTCTACTAAGATCAGGATTGTTTAGGGTATCCAAATCCATCCTGAAACATTAGATTTACGAAATCGACAGAAAGAGTATTTATATCCACTTTTATTACAGTAGTGACACATAGGGGCTGATCCATTTTTTGATCTTCCACTTGTGTTAATACTTGTGTACTCAGTTCTAACAGGTCCTTTTCCAGTTGACTTATAAGTCGCCTGGTTAGACTTGACAGAACTGTGACTAGTAGACTTGTGCATGCCATTAAGTTGCATTTGCAATTCTTGAACTTCATCTTGAAGTATCTCTTTTTCAATTTCACATACTTCAAGATTGAGTTCCCAGTCTTTCTTTTCCCTATTGAGTCTCCTTAGTTCATTCATCATTTTTTGAGACTCTTTTAGAGTAAGGTCAATAATATCTTGCAATTAATTACATCTATCACAGTTACAAGATCTTATCTCGCTCTTATCACCTCGTGCCATGAAACAATTTTCATTACCATCTTTGCATTCATCGTCAAATGCATCTTCATCGGTCCAGCAGTCGGAGAGTTTGTTCATGTTATTTTCCAGAATTGTCATGAAGCATAGACTATTTCCTCGTGTTCTAAACTGTATTCATCACTCCAGCTTCCAAAAGATTTATCTTTGTTGAATCCTCTGGAAACCTTTCTTTTAAGATTTGGGCATTCAGCTTGAACTTCCCATATCTTCCACGCTCATAACATTTTTCATCATTCTTGTCTTGTTCATTATATTGTCTGGTTCTCCTAGGGGCATCCTACCTCTTCTTGTATTTCTCTATCATTTCGTTAAACCATACATGTTCCTTGATACCATGGAAATGTCTTCTTCAAGGGCTTCTGGGTTGTCATCAATATCATTTTCTTGTCTTTCAGTTGTAGCTTTGAAGGTGATTGTTTTCTTCTTTTCTTCCTGGTTTGTTTTCTTGAGGTGAGTTTTCTCGAATGCTATAACATCTCCTCGAAGCTCATCATATGAAATTTTGTTTAGATCTTGTGATTCGAGTGCAACTACTTTTATCTGCCAAGTGGTAGGTAGACTCCTCAGAATTTTTCGAACTTGATCACCACTTGAGCATGGCTTACCATAAGCTTTTAGATCGCTAATGATTTTGTTGAGCCTTGAAAAAATTTCCTCAATGGTATCTATTTCTTTCACCTGGAAGAGTTCATAGTCATGAACCAACATGTTAATTTGAGTTTCTTTCACTTTGCTGATTCTTTCATAAGTAACTTCCAGTGTATCCCACATTTCTTTGGCTGTATCACAACTTGAGATTTTCTTATATTCCTCTCCACTTATAGCATTATAGAAGAAATTTTGTGCTTTAGCATTGAACTAAACAACTGTCATTTGCTCGTCTGTGTACTCATCTATATCTTCTGGATCAACTTGTAGTTGAGCAGTTGCTGGTAGTAGATAGTTCCCTTTTTTGATAAGGCACCATACTTTGACATCATAGGAATTTGCATGTATTCCCATTCGCACTTTCCAGTGAGAAAAGTGTTATCCATTTAAATATAGTGGCCTAAGTTACGATGTTCCTTCTTGAAAGAGTGCTCCAACAATTACTTGATTTGCCATGATCTTTTCTCACAAGCTGTTAAGAAAAAAGTGTGAGACTAGCTCTGATACCAATTGAAAGTACAAGAGGGGGTGAATTGCCTATTTAAAAATTGTATTATAAGTAGTTGACTATTTTACCAATTAGTCGATTGGAAATAAGGACAGGATAATAGTAATGCAGAAATAAAATGCAGGAAATAAAGACACCAGAATTTTGTACTGGTTCGGGTTCAATGTGAATCCTACTCTAGTCCCCTTGGGTTGCAAAGGTGTTCTCTTTCAGTGATCGAAGTTTCTTGAGTACATAATGGTTGGTGTAGATTTACACCAACGGATTGATCTCTATGTCACTTTCCTCTTCATGATACAATGCCTCACCTGTGTTTATCTCTTTTTCTTCTCTCACTAATTACACAACAGATCTATAAGAACTACAATGCTTGTTTGGAGTATAACAAAAGAAGCAAAAATGGTTCGTTCAAAGTATAATTTCTTCAAGTCTGGAACATATGTATATAAACACTCCATGAGGCCTTCTTGATTCTTGAATTACGTGAATCTTGAGAGATTGCAAACCCAAGAGAGTTGATCCTTGAAAGGAATCATAGACTGATTCTTTACAAGAATAAAGTCAAGTTTCTGTTGATCTTCTTTGATTTGTAGTTTTGACGAGCCTTTCATTCGCTAGGCATATCTTTTCGTTACTCGAGGCATATTCGCTAGATCCCTTGATTTATGGCTTCAACGGTCTTCAATGCATCCCTTTGCGTTCTTGTTTCTCTTTGATTTTGGGACTTTCTAGTAATAGCTTGCGTCAATCGTCCATAGAATCACTGATTGGTTTTTCTTCCAGATCTCGACTACTTCTTTCTTTTTCTTCGCGAATCATTGATTCTCCTTGCGTTGCTTTTAGAGCTCCCGTTAATAGATTGTTTCCTTAATATATTCTTGATTGATATTGCTTCTTGAT
Organism: Nicotiana paniculata; assembly: GCA_005239505.1. Lineage (NCBI taxonomy): Eukaryota > Viridiplantae > Streptophyta > Magnoliopsida > Solanales > Solanaceae > Nicotiana > Nicotiana paniculata. Next base: position 24,774 of record ML339458.1, read on the forward strand.
TTCTTTGTTTTATTCCTTGTGATCCTGCACCAAATATGATATATTATTTTTCATCATTGAAACTTATAGTTTAAAAGGTTGATGTGCTTTGTTAGAAGAACAAGCATTACAAAATTTGAGCTTTTCTTTGGTGGAGACAGGAACCAAAATTATGTGCAATACTAAATTAGAACTTCCAAATGAGGATGATCCAAGCGATGATGCCACAATTAATGGAAGATTTTGGTGGAGGTAAAGTTGGTTGATGGTGGCATAGGATTCAAGTGTAGCAACTCATAAAGTCTATTTTTGATCTAGAATTGTATTAGAAACCTCCAACTTTCAGATCCTTCACCAGAAAAGAAAATAAAAAAAAATTCAATAACGGTTATATTATCATGAAAGAACTTGGCAACAGAAATCAAGTTTTTTATAGATGGAGCACAAAGAGTGTCCAAAAGCATGACATTAGTAGTAGAAGTTTTTATTTGAGTAGAACCAGTTTGAGTGATAAAATAATTTCATCGTCACTCATGAAAATTTCATCATTGCATGTATATTCTGTTGGGATATACCATTAACCATACAATATAGTTATAGTATTGTATTTTATTATTTATGGAATAATTAGTTTTTTGATTTATTCAATTCAATAAAGTATTATTTTAAATAGATCATTTGTTAAATGTATGCCATTTAGCTATGTAGTAGACACTTTAGTATATGGAGTCTTCGCCCATGCACAGAAGATTAAATTATCTGTTCTCATAATTAATAACCTATGTTCACAATCGACCATATTGCTAGGCAAAATATCTTGATGATTGTAGCATAAGATTAAAGTATAATTTATCTTGATTATGGAGTGGTTTTACTCCAACTTCTTGTGTTAGTATACTTAGTGTATATTAAACGAACCAAGTAGAGAAAAGATGCTTTTGGACTAAATATATATATATATATAATATTTTCTCTGATTCGTTAAATGAGCTTATACTCCTAATATTGATATACTTATTATGATCAATGTGATTTGTTTATTGATTTAATTTATCAAAAGGTACAACTCTATTCAGTGTTAGTGTATGCCTAATAGGTTGGAAAATAACAAACAGCATTTGTAAAATAATAATTAGTTGATAGAATCTGTGAGTCGGTTTTGAGTTTGATGATACCCCTTTATGTAAGCTTATAAGTTTGGATGTGAAAACCCGACCGATGAATTTTGTATCTGTCACATGAAATAGATTAAGCAGAATTGTAAAGGATTTAATTAGTTGATTAAATTAAATTATTAGTAATTTAGTTTAATTAATTGGTATTGGTAATCTTAACATAGGGAGTTAAAATAAGTTCTAATGAATTTTGAAATTCATATTGAGGAGTTCAATTGCAGGTTTTTAGTGGAATAAACTGCAATAATTAGAGTAGGATTTAATTCATCCAAATTTTGATTTAATAATATAATTGATAGCCTCTTATTGTTTCTGTGGTCCCTGCTATACCTAGTAAAAACATAGACAGACTTGGGTAAGAAGTGACTTGAGAGAAAAGTCATCATTTTGAGTTAGAGTAGGATTCTCCTTTTTGGCTTAACTTCGGGTCTACATAAGGAAGACTGGTTTCACCTAATAACTCACTCTTCAGAGTTATATTATTTTCCCACACAAATAATTTCGTCCAAGGCCTTACAAGGAGCATAGCAGAGACTGCAACCCTGGATTATTTCTCTATGGAAGACCTGTGCAATATTTTTGAGAGTTTAGTGCTTCTAATCTTCGTAATAATATCATTGTCTAGTTTACATGTTTGTGATACCGGGATATATGTTTGCTTCTGCTGCACATGTTCTAACAATTCGTATCAGACATCGCCATACATCTAACTTGTTAATGTAATATATCATGAATAGAGTAACGTTAAAACGAGTTGTTAAATTATACATGTTTGATGTGGTTATTCTATGAAAATAATGGTATTTTTTTTTTACAGAAACGTGACTTTTTTAAGTAGTATTTTAGTTCTGAAATCGAGGATTAAAATATATAAGAATGACCAATAGTGTTCTATTTCAGGAAAACAATGTTGTTTTCCATGTTTGTTGCATTTTTTCCATGATAACAATGGTGTTTTTTAATAAAAACATGACCGTTTTAAGTAGTATTTTTGTTTTGAAATCATGGATTAAAATATATCAGTATGAACATTGGTGTGCTATTTTATGAAATAATGTTGTTCTTCTCATGTTTGTTGCGTTTTTCCATCATAATAGTGGTGTTTTTTTTATTTAAAATGTGACTATCTTAAGTAGTATTTGAGTTCTGAAATCATGGATTAAAATACATAAGTGAACAGTGGTATTCTATTTTATGAAAACAATGTTATTTTCCATGTTTGTTGCGTTTTTTTTCTATGATAACAATGATATTTTCATAAAAACGAGACTGTTATAATAATATTTTGAGTTCTGAAATGATGGATTAACATACATAAGTATGATATGTGGTATGAACAAGTAAAAATAAACAGAACCCTAAAAATGCCAAAAAATAAATTTTGCAAATAGGTCATGAATTTGAAATTCTGAAATTCCGTCGAACTCCGAATGGCCTCAAATTTGGTAAGTCCATCGGAAACGATCCAGTGAGCAATACACATCAACTTTGCTCAAGATATATGTCATTTTTCGAGCATTCGGGGTCGTTTAGATGGGGTTTTGGCCATTTTTCTATTTTCTGGAAACATTTAATAAAAATTCTTTTTTAAAGAAAACTGTGGTGGTAGTGTTCAATCCTATGGTTTCCATTCATGTTTTTACAGTATTATAATGAATTTATATGTTGACATAGGTCTTCTTTCAAATCGGATAAATTCACTATAGATAATTACTGTAGTTTTGCCTCTAATTATTTGATAACTTGTATTAACTCTTCGACTGAGTTACATGTTGATTCAATGAAACAAGGGTTTATAAAAGTGATATTTACCTATCTTAAATTGATGGTTTACTCTCCATCTAAGTTGGTCCTGTTTTAAATTTATGGGGTAAATATCATACATAACTCATATATTTTGCATGAATAGTTAAGTTTTCCTATTGAATCTAATTGTTCAATGAGTATGGTTATATGTGTTATGTGCTATTTGAATTTTATTTTTCTAACTGCATAACTAATGATCTATTTAATGTGAATATCTCTCAGATTAACCATGTCTTCATTCAACCCACTTACCTCAATTTTGAACCTAAACAAGTTAGAAGGATTGAATTATGTTGACTGGAAAAGGAACCTTGATATCCTAACTGTTGAAGGTTATAAATTCGTAATCACTGAGGAATTCCCGAAAAACTTGATGAAGATTCTACTGATGATCAGGTTAAGGCCTATGCAAAAAAGGGTTAAGGCTGATGAGATGCCACGATGTTATATTCTTGCCTCTATGGCGAATGTTTTGCAACATCAACATCAGTCTATGGGGTATGCTTATGGCATGCTCGAAAGTCTCAAAGAGATGTTCGGTGAGCAAAATCGTGTGGCTAAGCAGACAGCGATGAAAGTCCTTTTGAATACCAAGATGGATGAAGGATCATCGGTTAGAGACCATATTCTGAAGATATTGGGTATTCTAAATGAACTGGAGGTCCTTGGAGTTGTGATTGATAAGGAATCTCAAGTTGAGAAGGTCCTGCAGACTCTGCCTGACAGTTTTCAACAATTTCGCTTGAACTGTAATATGAACAAAATGAATTTGTCACTAGCAAAATTGTTGAATGAGCTGTAAACTGTAGAATCTATTATCAAATAGCAAGATCCAATTGTGGCACTGAATGTTGAGAAAGCTTTGGTTTCTAAGACGAAAGGCAGTAAGAAAAGAATAAGGCTCACAAGGTTTTGGCACATGTAGGTGTGGCGACTGGTGTGAAAAATCCCAAAGGCAGGTGCTATCATTCCAAGTAACCTGGGCATCACAAAAAGCAATACCCTGCCTCTCTGGAAAAGTTGAATAGGCAAGGTATTCAAATTTAAATGTCATTGAAACTTGTTTAGCGGCTGTCTCTACCATGTTTCAGTGTGTAGTCTCAGGAGCCACTAATCATATATGCACTACTTTTTAGGGGTTTCAGGAAATGTGGCGGCTAAGTGTGAATGAATTTTGCATTTTTCAAGCCAATGGTGAGCCAACATCAGCTTTAACATAGGAGATATTAGAGTTTCGTCTATGTACCTTCTACTAGAAGGAATTTGATTTCAGTTTCGAAAATAATGGATACTGGTTATAATATTTATTTTGCTAATAAATATCTTGTTATTAAATTTAATAAACATTTTATATACTATGTTTCTAGAGTACATGACCTTTTTATTCTTGATATATCTCCTTGTGTGCTACAACCAAAAGAATTAAATAACATTAAGCCACAAAAAAGAAAATGCATTTCTGAATTGAGCCAAACTTATTTGTGGCACTTACGTCTAGGTCATATAAATAAAAATAGGATATCGAGGTTGGTTTCAGATGGACCTTTGAGTTCATTAAAAGTGGAGGCACTACCAACATGCGAATTTTGTTTAGAAGGTAAAATAACCAAGAGACATTTCCCCTCAAATGGAAATAGAGCTAATGATAAGTTAGAATTAATTCACTCTGATTTGTGTGATCCTATGAATATACAAACAAGAGGTGGTTTTAAGTATTTTGTGACTTTCACGGATGATTACTCAAAATGTGGATACATTTATCTATTGCGTCGTAATTCTGAATGCTTTGAGAAATTCAAAGAACTTAATACAGAAACGGAGAAATGACATGATAAAAATATCAAATCATTGTGATCTTATCATTGTGGTGAATGCCTTTCCACAGAATTCATTAAATACTTATCAGATTGTGGAATTATATCTCAATTATCTACTCCTGGAACACCACAACAAAATGGTTATAACGACTCAATCGATCATTTTGAGCATTTGAACTTCGTTCAGTGGTTTGACGGCATGAGTATCTCCATATGATGTAGTATGACTTGTGTGTATCGTCAATTTCGGTTTTCGGGTGATTCGGAGTTAGTTTGGAAGAATGATTCTCAACTAGGAAGCTTTAAATTGGAAGAGTTGACCAAGTTTGACTTTTGAGTATTTGACCTCGGATCAGAGTTTTGATAGTTCTGTTAGGTCTGGATGGTGATTTTGGACTTGGGCGTATGCCCGGATTTGCATTTAGATATTTTAGAAGGTTTCGACACTCATTAGAGAAAGTTGAAAATTTGAAAGTTTGGAATGTTCATAGGTTTGACCGAGAGTTGACTTCGATGTTATCGAGTTCAGATTGTTTTTTCGAGAGTTGGAATAGGTTCAATATGTCATTTGGAACTTGTATGCAAAATTTGGCTTCATTCCAGACTGGTTAGGCTTGAATCAGACGCTTGGTTCGAAGTTTGAAGTTTATGAACTTAAGAGATTGATCGATGAATCGTGATTTTGATGTTGTTATGCGTGATTTGAGGCCTTGTGTAGGTCCGTGTTGTGTTATGGGACTTGTTGGTATGTTCGGACGAAGTTTCGAGGGGCTCAGGTGAGATTCGGGGTGGTTTCGAACCATTTCTAGGCCATATTTATTTGCTGGTTTTTGGCTACAGGAGTGTACATTGCGATCACGTAGATTTGGTCGCATTGGCGAAGAGAAAAATAGGAAAAATGGAGCTGTGAATCGAGATCGCGGGAGCTTTCTCGTGATCGCATGGAAGAAAATCTTTGATGCACTGACCCAACTTTGGAAGCTTATAACTTGCAATCTATCATGAATTTGGACATAATCTAAAAACTAAAGTTGTAGCTATTTGAGTCTAAGTTTCAGAAAATTAAACCGTTTATCATTTGGAGTTTTGTACAAAAGTTTATGACTAATACACTATAGGTTATCTGAGAAGAGTTGGGAAGGGTTAAATGGAAGTTTGTTCATCGCGATCGCAGGGAAATGGCATAGGGTGAAAACTGTCCTGCAAAATTTTATAATCGCGATCGCGAGGTTTGTGACCGCGATCATTAAGGGTACCCCCCGGAACAGTGTATAAAGTACTCTATTTCGAAGGTTTCGGCCCTTTTTGAATATTCGGAGCTATGGAGCTCGGATCGAGATGATTGTTGAAGCAATTTTCACCATGTGGATTGGGGTAAGTGTTCTCTACTCATTTTTATTTTATATCATGAATATATCTATGTTTTTGAAATTTGATCAAGGGTTTCAAGAGAGGAACTTGGGGTGTTTTACCTAAAGATTCATTGAGTGAATTTTTGAGTTTTGAACAATGATTCGGAGTCGGATTTGAGTGAAACTAGTATGATCGGGCTCGTAATTGAATGGGTTGTCAGATTTTGTGAGTTTTGTCAGGTTTTAAGGTGCAAGCCCAGGATTGACTTTTTGGTTGTCATTGGGCTTTTGATTAAAGATTCGACTTTTATCATTTGAAATTATTTCCTTGGGCTTTATTTGATGTATTTAAGTTACTTTTAGCTAGTTTCGAGTCGTTCAAAGGTTGATACGCGCGAGATGGAATTTTTGGAGCATTGTTTGGCTTGCTCGGTATTAGATTTGGCTTGTTCGAGATAAGTAACACTTCTAAATTTGGTTCTGAGGCTATGAAACCCTGAATTACGTGCTATGTGATTGATGTTTAGGTGACACGCATACTTGGTGACTGGTGTGTGGGCGTGCACCGTGTGAATTGTGATTTAGTCGATTCCATGGAACTGTGTAGCTATCTTATCTGAATATTTTTACTATACTCTATGTGTTAGAGCACCTGAGTTGTAATTTATGCTAGAAATCACGTGTAGGCTATATGTTGGTATTATTGGGACCCATAGTGGTCGTTCTTTGTTGTTGAGTTATTTGCTTAATTACAGTTATGTACTCAGTCGCATTCATCATTACATATCATATCTCAGTCTCTATTATCATATATTGTCACATCATATATCATCTATTAGGGCTGCTTAGCATGAGCATTTTGATCCCGATAGACTGGAGAGATTAATGACTAAGTGAGGCCGAGGGCCTGATTGTGAGTGATAATTAAGGGATCGGGTTGCACGCTGCAACATGTTTTTATTTATTTATTCCTGGATCTGGTTTATTCTAGCGCTTGGGTTGAACTAGCCCTTCCAGAGTTTGCACCCCCACAGTGAGCGCCGTGGAAATTATATTTGGGATGGAGTTCCCTGGGAATGGAGTTTCCCTATATATTCAAATTTGGGATGGAGTTCCTTGGGCATGGAGTTGCCCTATTATTTTATATTTGGGATGGAGTTCCTTGGGCTGGATTGGCCCTATACAGTACTAAGTGACTCGCTGTCATTCGCTATTTATATTGAGGGATGGATCTTCCCTAGGTTGGACCTGCCCCGTATAGTAATGAGTGATTGAGTACTCTGAGAGTGTGAGTATCTGAGTTCATCATTGAGATGCATTGCTTTGATATGCGTACCTGAGATACATGTATAGAGGCACATTTCCTTCTGCAATCCCATTTTTGGTGACATTCATGATGTCACCTATATATTGACATGTAGGCATAAAGATGTATTTTCCTCATGCTATCTAAAAATGAAACATTTTATTTATTGTTAAAAGGTTTTTTGAAAAATCAAAGTTTTCAAACTTACTCATATATCTTTGGGGTGTTCAGTGAAAGATTTGGGATTTACTATTATACTTGAAAAGCATGCATTTTTTCCATAATTGTGAACGAGATGAGTATCTTTATTATAAACTTATGAACTATTGCTGGTTATTAGAGATGGACTTTGACCCTTGTCCCAGCTCGTCACTACTTTCAACCTAAGGTTAGGTTTGTTATTTATAGAGTACATGGGGTCGGTTGTAGTCATACTACACTTTGCACCTTGCGTGCAGATGTTGGATTCCAATGTTGTTGCGTACAGATGGAGCTGGATCGGAAGATGTATTTTGGGTTTTGGGTCGTGAAAAGTTGGTATCAAAGTTCTAGGTTCTTAGGTTCCACGAGTGTGTCTAGTAGAATCTTGTGGATCGGTATGATGACGTCCATACCTATCTTTGAGAGGCTATAGGTCATTTACGATAAATCTTCCATCTTTCTTTCCTTATCGTGCGGCATTGATTCAGCTTAAAGTGTAACTCTTTGAATTCCTTCCACGCACTTGTATGCGCATGTGAGCACTCGATTTCAAATATGCATCATCGGCTTGTGATTACATGGATGAGGTGCGAGATGTGAATTTAGTGTGCTGATGATGGGTCGTTCTAGAGGACTTGAGGCCGGTTTTGACTGTATCTTGAGCACGTGCCTTTGGACTTATATGTCTGGTAGTGTCCCTGTTAGTGGAATTTTTGGTTCGATGAGTGGCTGAATGGTTATATGATGAGTATGATGTGACTACATGATGTGTTCAGATGGGTTGTATGTGACGAGAAGAGTTTGCTTGAAATGTAAAAAGGACTATTGGGTGCTTGGTTTCTATGTTCATGTGACATATAGTCTCGAGTTATGAGTGTATTGGAGGATCTTGCATGTTGTTTAAACGTGGAATGAATTTTCTTCTCATGCCTTGTTGTTGAGTACAGACTCAGGAAGATTAAGTGATGGCATTATAGTTGTGGTTGCGAAAGGGTATAAAGAGATGTTAGTTTGAGGCTAAGCAGGTGGGTTATAACCTGTGAGGTAATCTGCGGATGTATGATCTTTATAATGTTGTGTGGAAGCTTTTTTTTACCAGTGGGCTATATTTGTGTTATTTGAGTATGGATCGGTTGTAATAGTTGACCTGACCGTCATGAGGATGAATGCGAAATTTGTAGATGATTTGAGGTATTAGATGGTTGGTATTACATGAGCTTATGAAGGATTGAGTTGAACTTCGGTGCGGGATTATAGCAATAATAGAGTATGCATATTATGAGTTATCGAGTGTTTTGTTCCATGGCTTTGAGACAAGTGGGGGAGTCTATTATCAGCGATTCGATTGCGTGGTTATGTGTTGTACTGGTTTCGGTTTGAGTCATACTTGTGAATCAGATATGACTTGCAGATATTAAGATCGAGGATGACTCGAGTAAAGGAATTTTTGGATACGGGTTATGTTACACTTTATGGGAGTATGGAAATCATGGAATGCTTGAGTTGTTATTGTGGAATCTATAGTGCAATGGAGTACGACTTTGCTCGGTTGCGTTAAGGCAGCATTACTTCTTTGGGTGTTGTCGTGCCAATGGGATACAGATCATTTCGCCCGTCTGATTGGAGCAATTGATATTTGAGCAGAGTGGATGACTCTAGAGAAGGTTCTAATGGATTCAAGATTTATATGTAGCAATTCAGAATTATGCGGATTGGTATATGGCTAGAAACTGATATTTACATTGGATGGTGTCGAGACTCGCGGTATTTCTATATCCTTATGGATTCGACATTTTACTATCAGGAAGGTGAAGGAAACGACTTTAGATTCACAGAAGGTCTCTTTAGAGTGGTTATCTCGGTTGTGGTACTTTTGGGGTGTTATGGGTTTTAAGGCGTGCAGTTTTATGTTAGAACCTCTTGTGGTGAGTTTTGGTTAAGGATCGTGGTGTTATAGAAAGGAGAAGTATTGCCTTGAGGGTAACTCAGAAGGAACTTGGAGAAATAGGACAGTTTGGTAGTAGGTTGGATTAGCACGGTAATGGATATCATTGGTTCGTGGGTACTTATGATGTGATGAGCTTCTACAGGTGTTTTGTGGCAGTACTCTTGGGTATGGCAACTCTCGTGTCTTGGTTGAGTTAGAGGGATTCGGTTCTGATAGTTGGGTTATGTGCAAATGGATTTCAAGGTGTTCTCAATGGTTTCTACCACGGTTTGAGGTGTATATTTCCTACCGGTATGAGGAGCATGTTACGTGTTATGATTTTTTCCTGAATGTGACCAAATGGATGGTTCCTGGTTAATTGAGTATGTAGTTTGATTGTAACTCAGAGTTGATTATAAGATTCTCGTACTTTTCATATGATGGCCTGATAGATGTTATGTTGTGTGGGACTTATATTTGCGAGTGCAAGTATATGATTCAGTTCCAAAGGAAGGTGATGAGTATTTGCAGCACAAACAATTTTGGATGTCGGAACTAATTTGGTAATTCCTGAGAAGGGTGCGCATATCAGAAGGCGCATTGTGTTATGACTTACGGATGCTTCATTGGTGTTGTGGTACTCGCCTGGTTGATCGACTACTGATATTCAGATTTTTCCAAGTGGCACAAAAAAATTATAGAAGTATTCCGCGTGGGATGATCATGTACGAGAGATGTGTTAGACATTCGGGCGGTGGAGTTGGGATCAGGTATGGTGATTCGTGTGTTCTAGGGATTTGGAAACCGGGTGTTCTCAGAAGCAGATTGTTTCGTGGTTTTGGAGTGTGAAGTTGTGGCCAGATCTAGCCAGATGATAGTAAGTGTTATGATTCATTCGTTGTGGACCTTTGGAGGGCTATTTATCTATTGTGGGTGTCCTGAGTTGATTTATGGTTCATTTATAGGCCCAAAAAGGATGTGTATTCTGCACCCGGTCGGATTGGTTGACTCCATACTGCTATTGTTGAGGGATGTGCTCTTCGGTTAGAGTTGAGCTTATTCATGTTCCAATATCTTCTATGAGTTACCCTTCTATTCCATGAGGTGTTGTGAGTCATTTGTTATATGCACACACGATGCGGTTCTATTTGGTCCTTATGGCGAAATTTTAGTGAGATGGGTATTAGGGTGAAGAATGATTGATTGCACATTGGTTATGTTCTTTCTAGATTGTGGTATTGTGTTATTTGCTTCTCCATGATTATTTTCATGCACCTTGGGTACTTGATGCCGAATTGCGTTTGGTTATTGATTCAAAGCATGGTATCTGAGGTATTTCATATGGACCAGTGTTTGGATGGGGTCACGCATTGCAGCAGAGTTATGCTGAGATATGGTCCTTTGTGTTAGATTCGTGTGTTATGGTTCTACAGGGTGTTATAGGTTTTTAGCATTGCGTTATGGCAGTACTTGTTGAGCTTGCGGACGCTTCTCTCATTTAAGTCATTTTCTATGTTTGAGCTTATTTGAATTGTTGCATATTGGTGCACTGATTGCACGGTTTGTTGCTCTGGGTATATTGGTGTGGCATGTCAGTAGAGTAGCTTGTATTTGATATAATGAGGTCGTCGGATCTAGAATTGGTGCTATTGGATTTGATTGTGGTATATTTGAAAGGATAATGTCGCTGATCGGCTTAGAAATTTGCTATAGAAGGAGAGGAAGCTCCATGACGTGTTGATCTGATGAATAGCTATTAGTTTCTGCATGTTTCTTTCAGCATATGCAGTGTATAAAGGTTTTAAAACGAGGTTTTGTTTGATATGAGGTTGATCACCATTATTGGGTTGTTTTGAGAAGCTACTGTGATAAAAAATTTGCTACGAGTGTGCGAGTCGTGTGGTTTGTCATGTGAGTGCATCTTGGGTTGTGGTTATGGCTTGATACAACTTGTTCAGACTTATACGGTGTATAGATGCAAAGTCCGAGTCTTGCAAGAAATTTCAGACGTTGGAAATTGGATTCGTTGGTTTATGGGCTAAGGTTGAAGTAATGGTCTTCAGTTATCTTGTGTTGTAGGGCGTATATGGAATAGGGTGAAATTGGATCACCCCCGGGTACGTTCATGGTAAGATTACACGATGATTTGATGGCTTTAGAATGACTCTTGGCACGTTCAAGGATGAACGTATTCTTAAGTGGGGGAGGATGTAACGACCCGACCAGTTTTTTAAAGCATTTGCACTTCGCTTGGTGGTTTGAGGGCATGAGTAGCTCCGTATGATGTAGTATGACTTGTGTGTATCGTCAGTTTTGATTTTTGAGGGATTCAGAATTAGTTTAGAAGAATGATTCTCAACTAGGAAGCTTTAAGTTGGAAGAGTTGACCAAGTTTGACTTTTGAGTATTTGACCTCGCATCAGAGTTTTGATAGTGTTGTTAGGTCCTGATAGTGATTTTGTACTTGAGTGTATGCCTGGATTTGCATTTAGATATTTCTAGAAGGTTTCGGCACTCATTGCCGAAAGTTAAAAATTTGAAGGTTTGGAATGTTCATAAGTTTGACCGAGAGTTGACTTTGATATTATCGGGTTCAGATTGTTGTTTCGGAAGTTGGAATAGGTTCAATATGTCATTTGAACCTTGTATGCAAAATTTGGGTTCATTCTGGATTGGTTAGGCTTGAATCGGACGCTTGATTCAAAGTTTGATGTTTATGAACTTAAGAGATTGATCTTGATTGACAATTCATGATTTTGATGTTGTTATGCATGATTTGAGGCTTCAAGTATGTCCGTGTTGTGTTATCGGACTTGTTGGTATATTTGGACGGAGTTTCGAGGGGCTCGGGTGAGTTTTAGGGTGGTTTCGGACCATTTCTAGGCCATTTTAAGTTGCTGGTTTTTGGCTACAGGGGCGTACATTGCGATCGTGTAGATTCTTCGCGTTAGTGAAGAGAAAAATAGGAAAAATGGAGCCGTGAATCGCGATCATGGAAGCATTCTCGCAATCGCATAGAAGAAAATCTTTGTTGCACTAACCCGACTTTCGAAGCTTATAACTTGCAATCTATAAGGAATTTAGAAATGATCCAAAAAGGATAGTTATAGCCTTTGAGTCTTGTTTGGACAAAAGTAAATGGTTTTTCATTTGGATGTTAATACAAAAAGTTACATCTAATACACTACATGGTGTCTGAGAAGAGTTGGAAAGGGTTAAATGGAAGTTTGTTCATCGCGATCGCGGGGAAATGGCCGTGATCGCATACGGTAAAAATTGTTCTGCAAAATTTTGTAATAGAAGTCGCGAGGTTTGTAACCGTGATCGCTAAGGGTACCCCTAGAATATTGTATAAAGTACTCTATTTTGATGGTTTCGGTCATTTTTGCATATTTGGAGCTATAGAGCTCGAATCAAGACGATTATTAAAAAACAAATTCTCCAAGTGGATTAGGGTGAGTGTTCTCTACTCATTTTTTATTTTATATCATGAATCTATCTTTGTTTTTTGGCATTTGATCGAGGGTTTCAAGAGAGGAATTTGGGGGGTTTTGCCTAAAGTTTCATAGAGTGAATTTTGAGTTTTGAACATCGATTCGATGTCGTATTTGAGTGAAACTAGTATGGTTGGACTCATAATTGAATGGGTTATCATATTTTGTAATTTTTGTCAGGATCCGAGGTGCGGGCCTGGGTTTAACGTTTTGGATGAATTTGGGATTTTGATTAAAGATTCAACCTTTATCATTTGGAATTGTTTCCTTGGGATTTATTTGATGTATTTGAGTTGCTTTTGGCTAGCTTCGAGCCGTTCGGAGATTGATACGCATGAGATGGCATTTTTGGAGCATCGTTTGACTTTCTCGGTATTCGATTTGGCTTTTTCGAGGTAAGTACCACTTCTAAACTTGGTGCTGAGAGTATGAAACCCCGAATTATGTGGTATGTGATTGATGTTGAGGTGATGTGCATACTAGGTGACTGGCATGTGGGCGTGCACCATGTGAATTGTGATTTAGTATATTCCATGGAACTGTGTAGCTATCTTATCTGAACATTTTTACTATACTATATGTGTTAGAGCACCTAAGCTGTAATTGATGCTAGAAATTATGTTTAGGCTATATTGTTGTATTATTGGGACCTATAGTGGTCGTTCTTTGATGTTGAGTTACTTGCTTAATTACAGTTATGTACTCAGTCGCATTCATAATTACATATCATATCGCAGTATTTATTATCGTATATTGTCACATCCTATATCATCTATTAGGGTTGCTTAGCATGATCATTGTGAGCCCGAGAGACTAGAGAGATTAATGCCTGAGTGAGGCCGAGGGGCTGATAGTGAGTGAGAATTAAGGGATCAGGTTGCACGCCGCAACATGTTTTTATTTATTTATGCCTCAATCTGGTTTATTATAGCGCTTGGGCTGAAGTAGCCCTTCCGGGGTCTGCACCCCCATAGTGACCGTAGTGGAAATTATATTTGGGATGGAGTTCCCTGGGCATGGAGCTACTCTATATATTCACATTTGGGATGGAGTTCCCTAGGCATGGAGTTTCCCTATATATTCACATTGCAGTTACCTGGGCACGGAGTTGCCCTATAGTTTTATATTTGGGATGGAGTTCCCTGGGTTGGATTGGCCCTATACAGTACTGAGTGACTCACTGTCTGTCGCTATTTATATTGAGTGATGGATCTTCCCTGGACTGGACCTGCCCCGTATAATACTAAGTAATTGAGTGTCACGACCCCAAATCACAACTGGGCTAGCCAACCATTTTAGACTATCAATATATTTCATAATTTCCCAAAGTTAGCAGATTTAAAAATAGCAGAATGAGATGAACAAATTATACACCTTCCCAAAACCTGGAGTCAACTATCATGAGCATCTAAGAAGTGATACAGTCTAATACAAATTCTCTACTACATCAAGTCTGAGAAATAAAGTACAAATAATAGAATAGGAAGGAGAAATAGTAGTGTTGCGGACGCCGAGAAGCTACCTCACAATCTCCAAACAATGCTCCAAATGGGGTAGCTCAATTATCGCTCTGCCCCGGTACCTAAATCTGCACACAAGGTGCAGGGAGTAATGTGAGTACGCCAACTCAGCAAGTAACCAAACTATCTAAAAACATGAGTGTAGTGACGAGCATTTCTTAATCATGAAAATCCGTATAATAAGTGATTGTGGAAATAAGTAAATCAAGTCAGGAATTTACATTTCCGAGTATTTCATAAAACTCCAGTTTCCATTTAAAAATCTCGTATAAAAACATTTATCATCAGAGGCTCAGTGTAAAGAAGAGTGAAAAATAGTAGTTTCATAAAATATAAGCCCCTCGGGCACAATATCACTCACAATAAAGCCTCGCAGCAAGCCTCTCAGTCACTCGTGACTCTACTCTCATAAGTCAATGCTCACAGTCATCACTCTCACTCATCAGGTACCATATATCAACTGATGTAGTGTACAACCCGCTCCCATACGTCTATATATGTATATATGTATATATGTATATATATTGCTGCGGCGCGCAGCCCGATCCATATATAATGTATATTGTTGCGGCGTGCAGCCCGATCCATATAACATACGCTGCGACGTGCAGCCCGATCCATATAATAGTCGACTGCGCTCACTGGGGGGTGTACAGACTCCTGGAGGGGCTCCTTCAGCCCAAGCGCTATATTGTTGCGGCGTGCAGCCTGATCCAATATATAATGTATATTGTTGCGGTGTGCAGATCGATCCATATAATAGTCAAACTGGGGGGTGTACAGACTCCTGGAGGGGCTCCTTCAGCCCAAGCGCTATATTGTTGCGGCGTGCAGCCTGATCCATATATATAATATATATTGTTGCGGTTGCAGCCCGATCCACATATATAATGTATATATTGTTACGGCGTGCAGCCTGATCCACATATAATATGTATATATTGTTGCGACGTGCCGCCCGATCCGTAACTATCCTCTCATACTCGGCCCTCAGCCTCATTACATATATACCCATAACCTCCATCATACTCACATACTCGACTCTTGGACTCACTACATATATACTCATAACTGCCCTTATGTACTCGACGCTCGGCCTAACATATATATATTGTTGCGGCGTGCAGCCCGATCCATAGACATCCCCACAAGCCACTTAGGTAATTCATCTCAACTCACGGGTCTCAGCCCAAAATATTTTTCGGAGTTTTCAAAGCAGTGTGATAACGATGAAAATAACAACAAATCGAAAACATGACTGAGTTCATAATTGTTCTATTAGGATAGCGTCAGAATAGTGTAAAAAAATACCCTTGAGGGTCTAAACAGGTCGGCACAAGGCCCCAATAATGGAAAATACCCATGAGGGTCTAAACATGTCGGCACAAGGCCCCAGTCATGGAAAATACCCCTGAGGGTCTAAACATGTCGGCACAAGGCCCCAGCCATGGAAAATACCCCTGAGGGTCTAAACAGGTCGGCACAAGGCCCCAATCATGGAAAATACGCCTGAGGGTCTAAACAGGTCGGCACAAGGCCCCAATCATAGCTCACAACCCACATACAAGTATAAATTTCTAAAATACAGGATATCATAAGGTTTCAAATCGAATACGCGACCTAATAGTCGCTACGGGACGGACCAAGTCACAATCCCTATCGGTGAACGCACCCACGCTCGTCACCTAGCATGTGTGTCACCTTATTTACCACAACAAATGTCAAATACCGGTGTGTCATACCCTCAGGTTTAAAGTTACAATCGTTACTTACCTCAAAACAGCACGAAAGCTACTTCGCGATGCTCTTTCCCCTCGAATTGGCTCCCAAAAGCTCCGAATATAACCAAAATAAGATTAACGTCATCAATATATGCTAACAGAACAAAACCCAATCGAAAGATAAAAAATTTTAACACAATTCTCGAAATTTACCAAATCCGGCCCCCCCGGCTCGCATCTCGGAATCCGATAAAAATTACATTACAAGAATTCTTATCCTCCCACGAGTTCGTACATACCAAGAACATCAAAATCGGACCATGATTGCGACTCAAATCACCAAAAGAATTTCCAAATTCTTCCTCCCATTTTTCCCAAATTTTCTACTTAATTCCTCAAATTGCATGTTGAAAATCAAGACAAATTCATGAAATTCAACCAAAAATGATTGAACACTTACCACAAGAATCCCACTGAAAATATCGTCTAAAATCCCCTTCACCCGAGCTCTCAAATGGCAAAATGAGTTATGGCCAAGAACCCCCGAAATTAGAACTTAAATTGTCTGATCGCGGAAGAAGGCACGCGATCGCGAAGAACAAAATGTTGCCCAACCAAACTAACCCTATGCGATCGCAGAAACACCTATGCGATCGCGAAGGACCACTTCTCACCACAATGCGATCGCGACCAGCTCTATGCGATCGCGACCAGCTCTATGCGATCGCGACCAGCTTTATGCGATCGCATAGAGCAAATTCCAGCACCACACTGCCACTCAAATTCTATTATGCGAACGCAACCATCACCATGCGAATGCAGTGACCAAGACTGCTCACACTACGCGATTGCACTCCTGCATACGTGATCTCAATTCGCAAAAATCCACCAGGCTTCAACTTACTCTACGCGATCGCGGATGAACTCACGTGATCGCAGTGAACAAATCATTGCTGCTAAAACATCAAAAAAACCAGCAATCTCCCAAAGACCAAAAATGTTCGTTTGAGAATCTGAAATACACCCAAGGCTCTGGGACCTCAACCAAACCTACGAACATATTCCATAACATCATTCAAACTTAGTCGAGCCTTCGAAACACCAAAAACAATGCAAAAACACCAAAATCACATCAAATTCAAGCATATGAACTTTGAAATTTCTACACTTCGCCAAAGATGTCGAAACCATCCAAAACACATCCGATTGACATAAATATTTGCACACATATCCAACATGATATTACGAACATGCTCCAACTGTCAGAATTCCATTCCGATTCCGATAGCCTATTTTCCCCTGCCGACCGGAAATCGCCAAAAATTAACTTTCGCCAATTCAAGCCTAATTCTACATCGGACATCTAAATTTCATTCCGAACACACTCCTAAGTCCCAAATCACCCAATGAAGCTATCTGAACCATAAAATCCGTAATCCGAGGTCGTTTACTAATAATTCAACTCTCAATTGACTTTTCCACTATTGAACCAAGATAAGAGACTAAGTGTCTCATTTCTCTCCAAAAATCGCTCTGACCCGATCCAACCAATCTAACACAACGTAATGAATCTGAACCACATATAATGAAGCAGAAATGGGGGAAATGGGGCTAAACTCTCGGAGCGACCGGCCGGATCGTTACATTGAGTACTCTAAGAGTGTGAGTACATGAGTTCATCACTGAGATGCATTGCATTTGATATGCATACCTGAGATACATGCATAGAGGCGCATTTCCTTCTGCTATCCGATTTTTGGTGACATTCACGATTTCACATGTATATTGACATGTAGGCATAGAGATGAATATGAAAATGAAACATTTTATTTATTGTTGAAAGGTTTTTGGGAAAAATCATAGTTTTCAAACTTACTCATATATTTTTGGGGTTTTCGGTGAAAGATTTGGGATCTACTATTATACTTGAAAAACATGCCTATTTTCCATAACTGTGAACGAGGTGAGTTATATCTTGTACCATCATTATTATAATATTATGAACTGTTGATGATTATTGGAATTTGACTCTAACCCTTGTCCCAGCTCGTCACTACTTTCAACCTACGATTAGGTTTGTTACTTATTGAGTACATGGGGTCAGTTATACTCATACTACACTTCTGCACCTTTTGTCCCATCTCGTCCATTTCTCCAACTTAAGGCTTCTGAAATGAGAACTTTCTTTCCAAATCAACTCTAAACTTCCCGAAATTAAATTTCGACCACACCTACAAGTCATAATACCTAAAATGGAGATTCTCACGACTTCAAAACACTGAACGACGCGCTAGAGCTCAAAACGATTGGTCGGGTCGTTGCACTGTTGGGACCCATTATGACCGTTTCTTGCTGTTGACTTATTGATTTCATTGAACTTCCATACTCAATCATATTCATTCATTACATATCATGTATCAGTCTCTGTTACTATTTATTGATACATCATATCACCATTTTGGGCTAGTTTCATGACATTGTGAGCCCATGAGAGAGAGACTGGAGAGATTGATGACTGAGTGAGGCCGAGGGTCTGATTATGAGTAACATTTATGGGATTGGGATGCACACCGAAATGTTTTTTACTGATTTATGATAGCGCTCAATCTGAAGGAGCCCCTCCAGAGTCTGCACACACCCCAGTGAGCGCGGTTGATTTATATTGAGGGA
>ML339459.1:0-70222 GCA_005239505.1 Nicotiana paniculata
TAATTAAATAAGCATGTTGTAAATCGCGGGTACATTTCATGTGGCGTGGTTTGCAACGTGTCCGAAGATAACAAGTGCACGTCAATCGTGACTTGTATTAAAATAATTCCATGTATATTAAAAAGCGGATAAAAAGTAAAAGCACAATAGGTTTAAAACATGTAAATAATTAGATAATTAGGCCAAATATTAATAGTTAAGCGACCGTGCTANGTGGCGACTCTGAAACTAATAAATAAATCCCAAATCCGCATAATGTCACTTAAATTGAGAAAACTCCCGTATCCAACCCCGTGTCGGAAAAAGGAGGTGCGACAAACACAAACCCAACCCATTCCATCATCATCATCATCTAAATCCTCCTCTTCTGATTGTGATTCTGATTCTGTTCCAATTTCTTCTCCAACTTCAAATTCCCCTGCTGATGATGAACCCTCATCTCCACCTTCCCGGATAGCGACTCTTCCCCACCCACCCCATTACTGTTGCGGGTCCCACCGTTGATAGTGCAACTCCTGCTGAAGCACCTACTATGCCTAGTGTTGCCACTAATTTAAAGGTCTCCTCGGTTTTTGGGGTGGCAGCCGTCACTGGATTATTTTTCTATGATGTGTTTAATTATTACGCGATTCGTTACTCATCTAACGTTACAGAGTAGAGTGAATAATTAATTCTTCTGTGAATTATAAATTTTTTGCGGAAGATAAAGAGAGAAGAGCTAGATTATGTTCTGTTCCTATATAGCAGTCTTGAACAACCAGTTCTGAGCATTGAAAAACGAATGCAGATGTGGTCTATGGGGACAAAATCCCTTTCAACTTAACTAGAAACTCTATTAGTGAATGCAAACTCTAGTGGTAACCCAAACAATGGGGGATTTTGGAATGGGTTGGGTTGGGTTTGGTTGGGGTTGGGTTGATTAATGTGTAATAAGTGAACCGGTGGGGTTTTGGGTTAATTGATATAACCCAGGTTAAAATAATGTGGGGCATGGGTTAATTCGGACGAATGAGGACATTACACGTGGAAATGTTGGGGTTTAAAAAAAAAAAATTTAAAAAAGAAGAAGAACTGTGTCGTTAGTTCATTAATGGCATAGGTGAGCTAAAGGTGTAACGGCAATGGCATGAAATGAGCATTTTTTTAACGGATGGCATGAATACACCTTTTCTGAATTTTTAGGCCTTTATAAATATTTATATGTATAAAATATTTTTAGAAGTTGTATAAATATAATGTCGGGTCAGTTTGTATTGGTTTGACTTTATTTAATTAAAATCAAACCAAACCAATTGTGGTCGCATATTTTTTTCAAACCAAACCACAATCGGGTTTTTTTTTTCCGATTTAACTTGGATTATCGGTTTGGTACGGTTTATCGATTTTCTTTGTACACCCCTACCAAATACATTGTAATAGTACTCCCTATGTTTCAATTTAGATGATAAATTTTCATTATTGGTCCGTTCCAAAAAGAATGACACATTTCTACAATTGGAAATAATTCAGCATTTTACCCATAGTGAGAAGTTTTTATAGCTACACAAATGTCATGGCCCCACAAAACTTTTACCCTTTAAACTTTTAAGACCACAAGTTTTAAACATTTTTTTTTTAAATTCAGAGCGGGTCAAACTACCTCATCTAAATTGAAACTGAGAGTGTACTTTATTTCGCTCGTATCTATAACTAAGTTTTGTGATACTTTGTGTCACGACCGGATTCAGCCGCTAAGTCATTATCATTCTATGAAAATAAACAGTAATTTACATATTAGGATAATCCATAAGATACATATAACAGTATATAAATATATAAAATCCCATAACACGCCGATAATACAGAGTATGGACTAACCATCTCAGCCAAAATATCTACATGATATTGAAACGAATTTAAATTCTATGTATTGATAGTGTAAAAAATATTTACTTAATCCAATTATTTATTAAGTAATTATTTAGTAAATCTCTTAATTAGCATCAATTAGTAATCTGATAAAATTGTACTTA
This sequence comes from Nicotiana paniculata, assembly GCA_005239505.1. Taxonomy (NCBI): domain Eukaryota; kingdom Viridiplantae; phylum Streptophyta; class Magnoliopsida; order Solanales; family Solanaceae; genus Nicotiana; species Nicotiana paniculata. The sequence continues at coordinate 2,013 of ML339459.1, forward strand.
ATCTTGCTATCATATGTTAAAATTTAGCGATTGTGTAAAAAATTATTAAAACACTGAATGAGATAAGGTGACAGAATCTGCATTCTTGATAAATTCTCTAAATTTGTTCACGTGAAGAAGCTTCAGATGTTCCCCCTCCCCCCCCCCCCCCCCCCCCCAACCCAAAACCCTCTCTCCTCTTTCTGGATATTCCAAAGTTTTTTACCTCCTTTTGACTGTTTGTATTTCATCCTTTATGATCAGACGAACTTTTAAGTTATATAGCTTCAAAATTTATCACTTTGGATTCGTTAATATTCTTCAGTTACATGATAAAGACGATATTCTCCTTGTGATCATTGGCCTTGAAATTCAGATTCGAAACTTAAATATCTGGGTGGGAATTTTATTGATATTCAAAAGAAATAGTACAAGTAATACGGTTAAAGTTTTTCTTAGTAATTCTAGTGAAAGTAAGATATGCACTAGAGCTTAATTGATCATTCTCTTTTTTTCATCTACTCCTTTATTTATTTTTTAATTCTTTTTAGATCACTTCTTGATTTGTGTGTCATCCTTGCACAAAGGCCATGTCAATCTTCGTCCCACTCATCTACTCGAATGAATAAGATGTATTGTTTCTTTTGTAGCCGCTTCACTTATTTTCACTTTAATACTCCATAGTGATGAAGAGAATAAGGCACCACTCTATTGGTAAAAATAGATATCACATTGGAATTAATTACGTAATTGACATGGCAAGTCACATGGATCAATAGAAGAGTGACAACTGGACGAATAATTTGAAAGGAATACGAATCTAAACAGATACGAGTAAATCACCCACGAGGTGATTAGAAACGGATATTCGAGTCTATATAAAGAATTGAAGAGGCACCGGTGAGATGAACCTAGACAGAAAACGAAACTGATTCATAGATCTTCAATTAATGAGGTTAAACATTACAGAAGCTTCACGAAACAGTTACGATTATCAATTATAATGTTTCATTAATGAAATTAATGTTCATTATGGCTCAATCATTAAGAAGAGTAGACATTGTACTTGAAGGTCCCTATAAAAGGGAAAGAAATGTTATTTGTATGAACACATTCTGATTACTATTGGAATATACTTGCTTTCTTGTGCTTTCTAGTTATTATGCCATTTCTAATTCTTATTTCCTTTATTATTTCTGAGAGAATATTGGGTTCCTTGATTATCAGTAACCCGAGTACTTCTAAAAATAAGCTTTGACTGAGAATCCGATTTTTTGGTTAAACAAATTGGTTCCGTTGCCCAGAATATGATAATATTTTCTTACTTTTCAAATTACCTTTTCTCGACTGAATCATGTCAAACATCAATGAAAACAACCAACAAGTGGAGGGAACTCTAGTTCCTTCGCCTCAAAGAACCCCACGTGATTCAAGAGAACCATCGCCAGAAAGATCCACTACTCAAAATAATGAACAACTCGGAAATGAACAAACCGGTGAGCAAGATGTTGTGAAGCAGTTAATTGCGGAGTACGTGAAAGATGCTCTCCGGGATTTTGTGAGGGCTCTGCCAACTATGTCACACACTCCTCCAAACAATACTGCGACTGTGGAAATTTCACATTCAGGGTTGGCTAATTCTGGTAACGGAGGAACTCCCAACGAATCATGCGGAGGGGGACCAGGTACGACTAATAATTCTGATTTATAAGCTTTAATACTAACCTTGCAGAAACAGGTGAAGGAACAAAATGACCGTATTAAGAAAATACCTGGCGTACCACCTGTCATCAAAGGAATTGATATTGACAAATATTCGCAACAACCATGGAAACCAAGTGCAACAACATTACCAATTCCTAAAAAGTGTCTAACCCACTTGACCACGTTCCACGGGAGTAAAAGGCATTGATTTAACCAAACGGGAGATTGAATCTGTGTGGGTCAAAAAGTTTGGGAAACTCTCACCAAAGGAGCGCTAACATGGTACTCTCTCTTACCTGAAAATTGTATTGACTCTTTTGCTTAGCTTGCAGATTTGTTTATAAAAGCACATTCGGGTGCACAAGAAGTAAAGAAGAGAATGGAAGACATATTTAAAGTGAAGCAAGGAGATACAGAGTTGCTGCGAGAATTTGTAGACGGATTCCAACGGAAAAGAATGTTGCTACCTAGAGTACCTGACAACTGAGCAGTCATGGTATTTGCAAGCGATTTAAACAAAAAAAGTTCAGAATCTACGAGGAGACTCAAAGAGAGCCTACGAGAATTCCCTGCCACGACGTGGAATGATGTCTATAATAGGTACAGTACCAAATTGCAAATTGAAGAGGATATTGTAGCTCAATCAAAGGTAGAAGAAAAAACAAGCTCGAGGCGATCAGAATATGAGAAGGGGTCCGGTAGAATAGGTATGATCCCTATATGGGACCTTCGAGGCGAGAAACTCGTTCCAAATTCAAAAACATGCAGGCTGATCACAGATCCTCAAATAGAGATTCAGGTTCGTCATCGTCGAGATTCAGAAAAGATCAAGGTGAACATAACATGGATAATAATACAAATGCAAAGATTGGGGACTACAATTTCAATATGAGCACTTCCGAGTTAGTCGTTGTCCTAAGAAGCCTGAGAGATAAAGTTTGATGGCCTAAAGAGATGAGATCAAATTCAAACAGAAGGAACCCAGACTTCTTGTGTGATTTCCATAATGATCACGGCCATAGAACATCAGATTGTAGATTATTGCAAGGTGAGTTAGAACATTTATTAAAGCAAGGATATATAACAGAGTTATTTAGCGAGAAAGGCAAGCATGCGTACATGAAGAATAGAACCCCGAAACCGCCATCTCTAAAAAAGAACAGTAAATGTGATAAATGGTGGAGAAGAAGTCAACGGCGTAACCTATACATCAGCAAGTAAAACAACAAAGTTCACAATAACTCACTGGAATAGAACTCGTCAAACTCTGGAAGACGACAACATAATATTTGATGATACGGATGTTGATGGATTAATGATTCCTCACAACGATGCACTGGTAATATCTTTACTAATACATGAAACTAGTGTAAAATGAGTTTTGATTGATCCAGATAGCTATGTAAATATTATCTTATTAAGAGTCGTGGGAGAAATGTTGATGGGAGACCGTGTAATTCTGAAAGCACGTTCCCTTTCTGGATTTGATAACTCTACTTTCATTACTAAAGGAGAGATTGAATTAAGCACTTACGCAGAAAGGGTCATCACAGAAACAAAATTTCAAGTGATAGACACGGATATGGCCTATAATGTGATTATGGGAAGACCATGGATTCACAATATAGACGTTGTGCCATCCACATTACATCAGGTTATCAAATTCCCTTCATAGTGGGGTATTCAACAGATTCTAGGAGATCAACAAATTTCAAGGAAGATCAACTCAATGATACACTCAAGCCAAAAAGACACGAGTGCAGAACAGACAAATACGGGTACAAGTGAAAAATATGCGGTAAATAAAATTTCAACAGAAATTGCATCAAAATAAACCGACGTGGATTCCAGGCCAGATGTAATTCAGGAGCCAGAGGAAAATGAAAACATTAAAATGACGATTGAGGAACTCGAAGTTGTTCCGTTATTCGAGCAATGGCCAAACCAAAGAATCCATATTGGAGCAAGGCTAAACCCAGAAAGGAGAGGTACAATAAATTCGTATGGTGATTTTGGACTTAGGAGTATGTCCGGATGTTGATTTGGAGGACCGTAGGTTTATTTGATAATTTTTTGTGAAAGTTTGAAAATTGAAGCTTTAACAGATTGAGAGGTTTGACTAAGAGTTGATTTTGTTGATATCAGGTTCGGATTTCGATTCCGGTAGTTGGGGCAAGTCCATCGTGTCATTTGTAACTTGTGTGCAAAATTTGAGCTCATTCGGAATTGGTTTGATATCTCATTTATAACAGTGACCGTAGGCGTATATCCATTAGGCTTGAATCGAGGTGTGTGGTTTTGGAATTGTTTGATTTTATATGAGACTTCTAGCGACTTCGTATTGTATTTTAGGACTTGTTGGTATGTTTGGATGGGGTACCGAGGGGCCGAGAGAGTGTTTCAGATGGTTAATGAATCATTTTAGACTTAGTGATTATTACTGAAGGGTTACGGTTTCTAGTGTAATTGCACATGGGGTGGGCGTGGCTGCAGATGCAGATGAAGAGTCGCAGAAGCAGAGAGGCGAGCTCCTGGGGAAGCCCGCAAAAGGGACCTTGCATCGCAGGTGCAGCCAGGTGTGCGCAGGTGCAGAAATTGAACTGGGCAAGGGAGTCTGCAGAAGTGGATGGTTGTGCGCAGATGCGAGTTTTAATCTAAAAAAGCGAAAAGCTAGATTTTTCGAATGGGGTCATAGAAGTCACGACCTGATCGGTCATTTTGAGCATTTGCATCCAGTTTAGCTTTTTTAAGTCTTGAGCAGCATCGTATTATGTATTATGACTTATGTGAATCGTCGATTTTGGTTTTCAGGTTATTTGGAATCGATTTGGAAGAATGAACATCATGATTGAATCTTTAAAATGGAGAGTTGAACAAGTTTGACTTTTTACCATTTGACCTCGGATTGGAGTTTTGATGGGTGTTTCTAGAAGGTTTTGTCACTAATTGGCGAAAATTAAAAATTTGAAGATTTGGAAAGTTCATAAGTTTGACCGAGAGTTGACTTTGTGGATATCGGATTCGAATTATGGTTCTGGGAATTTTAATAGCTTCTCTATGTCATTTAGGACTCGTGTACAAAATTTGACATTCTAAGTTGATTTGATAATGTTCGGCACGAGTTTTGGAAGTTGAAAGTTCAAAGTTCATTTGAGTTTGAATTGAGGTGCGATTTATCATTTTTATGTTGTTTGATGTGATTTGAAGCTTCGAATAAGTTCGTATCATGTTTTAAGACTTGTTGGTATGATTGAATGGGCTCCCGAGGACCTCGGGTGTGTTTTGTATCATTGGTTGAGAAGCTAGTTAAGTTAAGGATTTGGAGTTTGACCATGGTCAATATCGTGTCAAGATGACCTCTTTTCGGTGTTTTGAGTGCACGAGCAGGTTCTTGGAATGTTTTATAATTAAAACACATATATGGTTTGTGTACGGGAGGTTCCGAATGATTTTTGGGAGCTAAAACGAAAATTCTTTCGTTGTTGACTTTCTGGTGTAAAATAATTACGAAAATGTTATTTTTTAATCTCTTAAATTTCAAGCCTTCAATTAAACCTTCAAAACATCATATCTCCCTTACTTTAAGGCCAGTTGGGTGATTCAAATGCCTATCTTGACTAAAATTTCACAAGAATCTATTAGAGGCATCAAAAGCGAGCTTCGGGATCATTTGCACACGAAACGAGGCAGAATAACTGGGCAAAAATATTTAATACCAAGGGTTTATTCATTTGCTCATATTTTAAATTGGGGAGCTCGGATTTGAGCAATTTTTTAGGCAATTTTCACCATATATTGGGTAAGTATTCTCTACCCGGTTTTGATTATATTTCATGAACCTATCTTCATTTTGGCAATTGGTTGATGAATTTAAAAAAGGAATTTGGGGGTTTTAACCTAAAGTTTCATAGAGCAAATTTTTAAGTTTAGAACATTGATTCGGAGTCAGATTTGAGTGAAACTAGTATAGTTGGACTCATAATTGAATGGATTATCGGATTTTGTGAGTTTTGTCGGGTTCCGATGTGCGGCCCCAGGATGGAATTTTTTGTCGATTTTGGGATTTTGATTAGTGATTCAACCTTTATCGATTAGACTTGTTTCCTTTAGCATTATTTGGTGTATTTGAGTGTCTTTTTGCTAGTTTCAAACCGATCGGAGGTCGGTACGCGTGTGATGGAATATTTGGGGCATCGTTTGGCTTACTCGGTATTGGATTTGGCTTGTTCGAGGTAAATAACACTTCTAAAATTGGTGCTGAGGGTATGAACCCCTGAATTACGTGTTATGTGTTTGGTATTAAGGTGACCTACATGCTAGGTGACGGGCGTGTGGACGTGCACCGTGTGAATTGTGACTCTGTTATTTCTATGGTACTATGTTGTTAATTAATCTTATCTGTAACCATGGAATCTCTACCTACTAGAGCTTTTGAGTTGTGCTTCATATTAGAAACCATGTATAGGCTACATGCTTATTCTGTTAGGACTCACCAAGGTCATTTTTGTTGTTGATTTATTTGCTTACATTGCATTCACATACTCAGTCATACGTATTTATATGCATATCATATCTCAGTCTCTATTTTCATTTATTGATACATCACATCATTATATTTGGGTTGATATTTCATGACATTGAGAGCCCAAGAGACTGGAGAGATTGATGACTGAGTGAGACCGAGGGCATGATGGTGAGGATGTCTATGGGATCAGGTTGCACGCCGCAACATGTTTTATTGATTTATGATGGGAGCGAGATGTACGCTGCAACTTTACTGATTTATGCCATGATTGGCTTGTTATAGCGCTTGGGATGAAGGAGCCCCTCTAGAGTTTGTACAAACCCCAGTGAGCAAAGGTACCTATTGAGTGCGAGTGCCGAGTGATTAGGAGGACTGAGTGACTATGAGGACTGAGTGGTTGTGAGGACTGGATGGCTGAGAGGACTGAGTGAATTAATACTGTGAGAGTATGCATATGGTTTTATCACTGATTTGCATTGCATTTGACATGCACATTTGACATTCAGGCACAGAGATGCATTTTCTCATATTGTACGGTATTACGTCATTCATGACTTCTCACACATATTGACATATAGGCATAGAGATGTATTTTCCTCATGCCATTTGAAAATGAAGGATTTATCGTGGAAAGATTTTGGGAAAAATGACAGTTTTCAAACTTACTCATATTTTTGTCAATTTCGGTAACAGAATTGGGTTTTCACTGATATACTCGAAAAGCGAAACTATTTTTGAGAACTATGAATAAGCTGAGCTTTTTATCTTGTGTTACTTCTTTTATTACTTGCTTTACGTTGTTATGAATTATTGTTGGCTATCGGTGTTGGACCTGACCTTTGTTCCAGCTCGTCACTACTTTCAACCTAATGTTAGGTTTGTTACTTATTGAGTACATGGGGTCGGTTGTACTCATACAACACTTTTGCACCTTGCGTGCAGATGTTGGTTGTTGATGTTGTTGTGATCGACGGGAGCTAGAATTGAAGACGTACCTGTGTTCAGGTTATAGCTGCCTCTTGTTCATGGTAGCCTTAGATTTATAAAATCTGTTTATGTACATTTTGAACAGATGATATATTTATTTCATACCAGCTTTATAAATTCTAATCTTAGAAGCCAATGATTTGTACTACCAGTCCTTGGAAAACGTATAAGATTCAGATAATTTCTTTTACTTAATTGTCTTATTAAATATTATTGGAATTGGATAGTTATTTAATTGTCTTACCTAGCAGGTTGGGTTAGGTGTCATCATGACTAGTTGAATTTTGGGTTGTGACATAGATGCGACCACTATTCCTTAGAAGCGGGACCGCAGAAGCAGGACCGCAGAAACGATTAAGTGACCATAGGTGGGATTCATTGACAGGCCTTATATTCGAAAGGTTTCATGGTTGTTATCATTTGGAGAGTTTTGGGACTCTGCTAAGGGCGATTTTTGAGAAGGTTTTTGCTACAATCGAAGAGGTAGGTGAAGTTTAATCACTTTTGATCTTAGATATTAATTACCCACTTATTATTACACCGAGTTTATGTGAATTTGAAGTAAAATTTGAGGATTTTAGACCATGGTATTGGAGAGTGAGATTTGGTGATTTGAGGGTCGATTTGTGGATAGAATTGGATGAAATTAGTACGGTTGGACTCCTAATTGAATGGTTATTCGAATGTTTTGAATTTTGTCGTGTTCCAAGGTGCGGGCCCCGGGTTAACTTTTGGATTGACTTTGCATATTTGATTCATGACTTTAGCTTTATCTTTTGGAATTGTTTCTTATGACTATTTGATGGTATTAAATTATCTTTGGCTAGATTCGAGCCATCCAGAGATTGATCACGCAAAAGGGCTTGTTGGAGGAGTGATTTAACTTGCTTGAGGTAAGTAGCTTACCTAAACTTGGTTGAGTCACTAGTTGCCTGAGTTATTTGCAATAGCTACGTACTATGGGTGCGTATATGTGTGGGGATCGAACACATGTTATATACAAAAATTATATAAATCTTATATAATTTTTTTTCTGCTACTGAATATAAATAATTTCTAGCGCGGGTTAAAAGTAATAATACATCTATTTTCTTTATTAACAAAGAAATCTGCAACGGCTATCTTTCATGTGCGCATAGGGTAAGCCACATTCATGTGAATAGTCTGCAAACTACACATAAGGGTAAACTGCACTAAGCAAAGTCCTGTACGATGGGCTCGACCGAGAAGATATGTGTAATGACCTGACTGGTCATTTTTAGTAATTGCGTCTGGCTCAGCAGTTTGAGATCATGAGTAGTTTCACACAGTGTATTATGACTTGCGTGCATCATCGGTTCGGGTTTTTAAGAGGTTCAGAAAGGATTTTCAGAAGTGACTCTCATTTGAGAAGCTTGAAGTTGAAGGAATTCGACGATTTCGGTAGGTCTAGACGGTGATTATAGACTTGGGTGTATGCCCGGAATTTCATTTGGATGTTTTTAAAAGGTTTCGGCATCATTTGGCAGAAGTTGGAAATTTAAAGGTTTAGAATTTTCCTAAGTTTGACCATGGTTTTGACTTTAAGGCTATCAGGTCCGGATTGTTGTTTCGGAACTTGGAATAAGTCAGTTTCGTCATTTTGAACTTTCTTGCAAAATTTAGTATCATTAAGAGTTGATTTGATATGGTACGGACACTCGATTGCGATTCAAGAAGTTCTTGAAGTTCATTGTGATTTTCATGTGTTTTGGCATCCGATTCGTGATTCTAGAGGTTATTTTTGTGCTCCGATCACGCGAGCACGTTTGTGTTGTGTTAAGGGACTTGTTGATACGTTCGGACGAGGCCTCGAGTGGCTTGGGTGAGTTTCAGATAGATTTAGGTTGTGTTGCGCTTGTTTTTTATGCTTCGTCGTCGTTTCTTCAAGCATAAATGGTACCACATTGATAAAATGATATCCAAATTTAGTTTTTATTAAATCATTAGTTCCATATCATAATTATGGATCCATAGCAAAAAGAATCGTCGAATTTGGATATCGTATGAGGAGTTATGCTCATTTCCGTGTCGGGGTGACTGTTGGTGTGGTCGCAATTGCGAACATCTCTATCGCAATTGCGAACATTTTGTCGCAAATGCGACCTTTTCCAGCCCTGTTCTTGTTCGCAATTGTGAATATTTCTTCACTTTTGCGAGGGTTCGCAATTGAAAACCCTGGATCGCAAATGCGACATCTGCAACTTGTTTTTAGTTGTATAATTCGGGTTTTTGCTTCATTTTATCATATTTTGAACCCTAGGTCCGAGAATGAGCGATTTTGAGAGAGTATTTTCGGATCAAAAAATTGGGTAAGTGCCTCTAACCAATTTTTAATTATATTTTGTGATTATATCTTAGATTTAAAATTAAAATTCAAGAGAATCTAAAGGAAAAATGGAAAAATTGTAAAAAATTTCAAAAAGTAAAATGATGATTTGAAGGACGAATTGGTATCGAAATTTGATAATTTTAGTATGGTTGAACTCGTATAGGAACGAGTGTTCGGGTTTTGTAAATTTTATCGAGCTCCGAGGTGCGGACTCGAGGGTTGACTTTTTGTAAATTGTATAAAGATCATAGCTTTGTTAATTGAAGTTGTTTTCTCTTGCATTGTTTGATGTATTTAAGTCATCTTTGGCTAGATTGAGCCGAGCGAAGGTGAATTAGTAAAGGAAAAGCTAATTTGAGTATTGATTTGGCCGAATTGAGGTAAGTTTCTTGCCTAACTTTGTGGGGGAGAAACCACCCCTTAGGAATTGAGTATATTGTGCTATCTTGTTATGTGAAAGTCGTATACACAAGGTGACGAGTAGGTACCCTATTTATATGTGAAAGCCGTGTACACAAGATCTAGAGTCTTCCCATGCATTTAATTGAATTGTCATAATATATAGTATCTTGTTGTCATTCTACTCTTACATGGTTTATCTGACATTACTAGCACCTAACTGTACTTTTTGCTCGTTATTTGGCCTTATATGCTTTAGTTGAAGTTACTGTCTTCCTTATTGTCTTGTTATCGCTTAATTGTTGAGTTTGTTTTATGTCTTGTACTTATCTGCTACATGTCCTAATTGTTGTGATTGCATGCTTAATTATCATGTACCTTACCTATTCGTGGATTTTGTAAAGCTTGTTGTGTTCCTCCGGCTCTATGTGGTTCCTCCGTTGTTGTGCACCGATACCCTTGATTGTAGAAATTCTTGTAAATGGAATTACTGAATTGTTGTTATTGATTTATATTATTGTAAGGGGGATCGGGTTACATGCCGCAACAGGTGAAATAAGGGAGGATATTTATATTTTGATATCATTATTATATGGTGGGATCGGGTTGTGCGCCGCAATATATTTTGTGTATTGGCATGATATTGATATTATACGGTGGGATCGGGTTGCACGCCACAACAGATGTAATAAGGGTGAATTTTGATATTGATATTATATGGTGGGATCGGGTTGCACGCCGCAACATATTTTGTATTTGTATTCCCTATTTGTTGTATTGGTGTCGGTTCATTTGTACGAGATATTGAGAATTTGTATTTCCGGTTCTTTACTGTTATTCGAGGAAGAGTTATTGGCGTTGACTTAGCACCTTCCGTCATTTTCTGAGTTCTTTTTCCTAATACTATTATTCTGGTAAATTGATTTTCTAGGTGAATTTACTATGTTGAGGCATTGCCTCCTGTCGTGCTGAGTTGTTAGTAATATAGTGACTTTAGATAAATAAAAGAATTAATATCATGCTTCCTCGTGTGACTTTTAAGTTAAAACCCGCCGTTTATTTTGATACTTACCATTTTCTACCAGTTGTCATATTTTACTTCAATTGATTTCTCAACTTAATCTCTTTGGCATGTCTGGGGTTTTTATTTTACTTAAAAAGAAATCATTACTATACTTTAATCCAATAAATTCTATATTAAATTCAGTAGCTTATTCGATGTTGTATTTGTTTGAAAAAGATTATTTTCATTACCTCATTGATTTCTTACTTGGTTCAAAAGTTGTAGTCTTACTTTCATCATATATACAAAAAGTCTCTTGAACATCCTAATTAGCATTTGTCACGGATATTATGTACTGAGTGGCACATGAATTTTTCCATATAAGGTGAGATGAAAAGATGTGGCCACAAGGTGCCGTATGTGTTAAAAATTGAAAGATGTGATCTATGGTATGAGATTTTGAGAATTGAGATTATTGGAGTCGTGTATTAGAAACGATTTAATAACCAAGCTTTTAAATAAATATTTACTATTTTAAATTAAAATATAAAGGAAAAAGAATAGCAAAACTCTTGTGGAGTTTTCTTACAGGAAAACAAAATTTTCCATATACTTTTGTAGTTAGTATATAGATTATTTTATGGCTTAGTTGATGAGTTGGGACTATTTATGGGACTATTTAGTTTTTTCTTCTTGGTAACGAACTTTAAAGTCCTTATAATTTAACTATTAAACTTCTTACTTAGTTCAAATAAGAAATAAGTTAGAAAAATAGTTATAAGAAAAATAATTAAATGATTATTTCTAAATAATAGGAAATTAATTAAATGTCATTCCTAAATATTAGGAAAATTAATTGAATGACTATTTTGTCCAATGTGAATTCTATTTTAAATGGTTAAAAAAGGCGAACGACATTTCAATAAGGGCATTCGTGTTTCTAGTATAATATAATATAGATAGATAAATAGATACTTACACACATAAATGTACTTATTTATTATATACATGTTTCACCTATTTAACCAGGGCGGCCAAAGGGGCAAGCTACTGAAACAATAACTTTAGGCCCCAAAGTTTTGGGAGTCCAAAAAAAAAAACTTCCTATCCGATTTGGTATTTGTATTGAAGCTCCGACTAATTTAAATTTGCACTGCGTAAGGCTTAGTAAAAGTGAAAGTGCACTCTAACAGGATATTGTTCATAAGGCTTGAATCCGAAATATCTGATTAAGATAGATTATACAATATCCATCCCACCATAATTTTTGAAGGTGTAGCCAAATTTTTACCAAAATATATTGTAAGTTAATCTTTTTTTTTTAAAGAATATTGAGTATTTCAAAGTAGAAAAGTGAAATACTTTTTAAAAAGTCATACAACTTTTAGTTTGTTGATATAACCTTTTGAGCAAAAATCGGAGAAAGAGAATCACTACCCCAAAACCCTTACCCTAAATATAAAATATTAGGTTATTTACATTTTATGATTGACATTATTAATGAAGTGTCTACATTATTCCTTTCTTTTCATATTCATCACTAGAAAAAATGTAATAAACTTATATAGTCCCTTTTGGTGTCTCTAATAGTTCAAATCTCATTTTTTATATTTCTCATCAAAAAACGCATGTTAAATTATTATGCTCTCTTTCTTGATTTCTGCAAATGTTTAAGTTTTCGATAAATTATATTGTTACGTTGAAAAAAAGATTATTTTTTTCTAACGATCAGAAGAGCTTAAGAGTACTATTGAATATGCTGTATTGCGCAATTTTAATATGTTTTCCTCATATTCCAAGCATTGCAATAAGTATACTGAAAAATCAAATAATTATTTCGATATTAAGTTATAAGCTTCTTCAATCTGATTCTATTTCTGAAGATCAACAATATTTTAGGAGAAGTTAAATAATTTATAAAAAAAATTATTAACAATTTTACATTTCAAAACGCTAATAAAAATATATATGAAGGTTTCGTTTAAAAAATGGCCTCCAATAAGTCGTCGTTGCATTTAACATGTTTAAGAAAGATCTTTGGCGTGCTGTGAAGCAATTCTTATTTATTCTTATTTATAAAAATATCCCGCTTGTCGTTTTTCTAGTTGGGCATGACATGAGATGATAGAAATATTAGTAGGTTCACTGAATACCTTAAAAAAAACTCTTAGGTTAAAAGAAATATCTTAATCTTACTGTATAAAACAACAAAAGAAAATAATAAAAGAAGTTCAATATTACAGAATTATTATAAGTTCTCTGCAGAGGTTTATATAGTTGTTGAGATACAGACAAGAGAAGTACAATTATATGTATAAAACATTTCATTATTCTGAGTTTCTGACTTTACCTGAGATGGTTGTCTAGGGGCCAGGAATCAAATTGTGGTTAAATTTGACAAATAGAACGAAAATAAGTAAAAAAAAAAAAGAGTACCCAAATACGTATAACGTCACATTATGCGGCGCTATACATTAACGGTAACTGTACCGTTAATGTATAGCGCCACATAGTGTGGCGTTATACACTTTTTTTTGACAGACAAGTATAACGAGAGTATAGCTGGCGCTATACATTAACGGTAACTGTACCGTTAATGTATAGCGCCACATAGTGTGGCGTTATACACTTTTTTTTGACAGACAAGTATAACGAGAGTATAGCTGGCGCTATACATTAAAAACACTATAAGGCTAGCTGGTCCACTGGTCGAAAGATTGATATGAAGTAAGTTTTGTCTTTAAGGTACAAGGTTCAAATCCCTACATCAATATTTTTATATTTTCCTATTTCTTTTTCATTTTTTGTTTCTTTTCATTATTTGGTTTAAGTGTTTAGATATATATACTTTAATAGAGAAGCCATTTATTATTTCTTTAAAAAATAATCAATACTTTTAGTAGTTGTTATTTTATTTTATACATAAAATAATATTAAGCAGTGTAATTGTTTCTTTCAGCTAAATTGTTTATTTGTCGAAACTATATTTAAAAAAATCTTGTTTGACTTCAAAAAAATAAAATGTTCATTCTTTTTGAAACGGGAATCATTAGATTTTGATTTGGCCTTATATTTCTGGTAGGAAATCTATTGTAGATTCAGTTACAAGCTCGAATTTTGTACGCTTCAAATTCTGACTTAGCTTTAACGTATGGATATAACAACCACAAGTTCTTTGAGAACCCACTTTGGTCCAAAGTTTCTTTTTTCTTTGTTCATACTTTATGTGTCTGAAAATATTTCTTTATGGTTCTTGATACTTTTTTACCTCGAATTAAGCATCTTGTTTTAATGTATATACTAATTTAAAGCATATTATTAATTACAAATAGGAATTATGTATGAATTCAATTACAAAAAAATCTCAAACAACAATGTATTGGATTCTATTAACGATAGAGAAAGATTATTTTTTTTCAATAAGTTGTAGAATTAGTAGTAAACGAAATTTAACCGTAACAAGAAATGTCAACTTAATAAATAATATTAATTTACCAATTCGTTGAAATTTCATAGCTACAGTTGCATGAANAAACATTCTCTTTTCTTTGTTTTCATTTTCTCCATGTGAAAACATGAAATTTCAAGTTAGCTGAAAGAAACAATTACATTGCTTAATATTGTTTTACGTATAACATAAAATATCAATTATTAAAAGTATTTATTATTTTTTAAGAAATAATAAATGACTTCTCTATTAAAGTATTTATATCTTAACACTTAAACCAAATAAAGAAAAGAAACAAAAAATGAAAAAGAAATAGGAAAATATAAAATTGTTGGTGTAGGGGTTTGAACCTTATACCTCAAGGACAAAACTCACTTTGCATCTACCTTTCAACCAGAGGGCCAGCAAGCCATAGAGTTTTTAGTGTATAGTGTCAGTATAGTGAGATTATACTTGTCTGTCAGAAAAAAATGTATAACACCCCACTATATAGCGCTATACATATTTGAGTACTCTTTTTTTTTTATTTATTTTCGTTCTCTTTTTGAACTTTCCATATATAGAAAAGAAATAGAAAGAGATAGACTAGAAACGACATCTGTTATGTCAATGACACCAAAGGAATATTAAATGAATGGAATTGGAATATGGATGGAATATAATGAAATAGAGCCACTTTGAGGTTCCCTCTGAAATGAGGCATGTAAGGGAGCCTTTTATCTAGTAGAAAAAGTCGATGAAAGGTCTGTTAAAGAGTCAATTCTCTTGGAACTTGGAAGTTGAAGCAGAACTGGCAACAGAAGTGCATTAAGAGCCGGTTTAGCCATGACATTTTTTTTGGCTTTTTTTGAAATTAGTGTTTGACCATAAATATTTTAATTTTCGCTTGAAGATGTATTTTAAAATTTTACAAAAATTTCAGAGAATTTTAAAAAATAATTTTTCAAAATTTTCACTCAGATCACTCAGATAAATTCAAAAACAATCCAAAATTGTATTCAAGTCTAAACACAACTCTAATTTTTGAGTTCATTTTCAATTTGAATTTTTTTTCACTTTTTTCATAATTTACAATTCTTATGTCCAAAACGCGGAACGCCCACTAAAAACACATGCACGAGAGACACAAATTCATGATACACGACACTTATTTTTTTTAAAGTAAAAGGAGCTCAAAAAATTGACATTAGACCTTCCTTAACAGATATATATATATATATATATATATATATATATATATATATATATATATATATATATATATATATATATATATATATATATATATATATATATNTCAACTAATTGTTCGGGGAATATATATATATATATATATATATTCCCCGAACAATTAGTTGAGCAAAGAACTACAAACAAACACAACTTCCCCTCTTAAAGTTTCAAAGCAAAGCATTGTCAATGGCTGGAATCAAATTTGCTTTCTTTTTTGCTGCTCTCCTCCTGGCGATTGTTGGTTAGTAGTTGCATTCTCCCCTCTCTTTGTATATATACTCTCTTCGTCCAAATTTATATGGCACAATTCCATTTTTATCTTATCCCAAAAGAAAAAGATAATTTCATTTCAAAAGTCTTTATTTATTTTTCTTAAATCTCCTTGAACAAGATCACATAAAGTAGGATGGTGTCACGATCCAAAACCTAACATGTCGTGATGGCGCCAATCAATGGTACTAGGCAAGCCGACTTTCCTAAAATACTTCAGAATCAAATATAAAAGTAATTTAAAACTTTCCATATCAGGAATTTTTCATAAAAATCAAAGTTAAACTAAAAAAAATAGGATCAAAGTGCGAAAACTAGCCCCAAACATCAGGATGTCACCAAGTCATGAGAGTCTAAGTATCAAAACTAATACAACCGATGTCTAAATACCAGTACAAAGCAGGAAGAAATATAGAAGGAGTGACAAGGTCCTGCGAACGCTCACAGTTACCTCGTAGTCTCTGAAACTCAATCACTCCTGAACTCAACGGTCTCCGTGCTCATATACAGCTGGATCTGCACATGAAGTGCAGGGTATCGTATGAGTACAACCGACTCAGCAAGTAACAAAAATAAATAAGGAATTGAGAAGCAGTGACGAGCTATACAGGACAATTTATTTGATAATTTTCAGGGTTAAGAGTAAACATAAGTAAAACAGTTGCATAATTACTAGTTCAAGTAAACCAAATATCAACTAAATGCAGCAACAAAGGGAAAACAGATGCAACCTCATAGGTATTGTCACTCAAGCCGTCAATAGATCGACACTCGACTCTCAGCCCTCAATGCACACGCTCGATAGGTAACTGCGCTCATTAGGGATGTTCAGACTCCGGAGGGACTCCTACAGCTCAACCGCTATAATCTGGACGGACAATTCACATGCCATAATATCGTATCAGAATCCGTACGGACAACTCACGTGCCGCACGGGCAACTCACGTGCTAAGGTACAATACCTCACAAACAGGCCCTCAGCCTCACTCAGTCATGAACCTCTCTAGTCTCACAGCCTTAGTAAAGAAAGGGAAACAGTTCAAATCAGAATGCTATAGTGTAACAACAGGGAAATAACATGGACTGAGGTAAACATATGCAAGAATTTTTGTGACTGAGTATAGCAACTACAAGCAGGTACATAGCCTAAGCATGATTTATTACATGAAGGGCAATCAAATTTCTAGCAGACAAGTAATACATATAAGCACAAAAAGGCTATTAGACTTTACAGTCATGGAATGGACCAAGTCACAATCTCACACGGTGTACACCCACACCCCCGTCACCTAGCATGGGTGTCACCTCTAAACAATCACAGACTATGAGCAACTTGTTCGCGAAAACTTCAATTCGGCGATCAATGTTAACCACTTTCGAACTATTTATGATATGGAGTACTTTGACCTTCAAGTATTAGAAAAAAAAGGCCTTTTACAGGTTAAAATCCAAAATTTACTACTTGAAGAGCAAAATCTTCCTCAAATTCTAGAGAGATCTCCTTATTCGAACATTAGGAAAGAGATTCCCTTTTGTTACCGACCTTCTTCCCTTGACTGGTGTTTTAGGTCTTCTTATCCGAGAGGACACATTAAAACTTCGGGTTTCATATCCTTAAGACCAGATTTGAAACTGCTACTTACCTCAATAGCGTAGAAATCCTACTCCGGAATACCCTTTCCTCTCGAACCGGCCTCTAAATGTCCCAAATCTAGCCACAAGCAATACAATGCGATCAATATGCGCTAAAGGAATCAATTCCACAAGAAAAATATCAATTTATAGCCAAAAATCCGAAATCAGCTCAATCTGACCCCCCCCCCCCCCCCCCCCCCCCCCCNNNTCTCGAAATCCGACAAAAGTCACAAAACCCGAAAGCCCATTCACTCACGAGTCTAACCATACTAAATTTACAAAAATCTGACCTCAATTGCCCCACCAAACCCCCAAAATTCGCTCTCCAAATTCCCAAGCCCTAACTCCCAAATTTTCCGCTTAAATCCCCAATTAAATGATTAGCAAAGCCATAGATTCATGAAAATTAGACCAATAAGGGTTAGAATCACTTACCCCAACGTTCTCCTTGAAAATCTTTGAAAAATGGCCTCTCCCCTAAGCTTTCCAAGCCAAAAATAAAAAATAAGGGTCTAAAATTCGAGCTGATGTTTTTCTGCAAGAAATTCCGCTCCTGCGGACCCCTTAACGCTTCTGCGGCGCCGCACCTGCGGAAAATTCATCGCAGGTGCGGATTTTACTTAAAAATCCAAGCTTCGCTCTTGCGGTCCCACAACCGCATTTGCGCCTCTCGCAGGTGTGGAAATCCATCTCACCTACGCCTAGCTGCCCGCATCTGCGACTCTCGCAGGTGCGGGAAAGTCTTCGCACCTGCGGACTCTGCTCAACTCCTTCTTGGCCGCATTTTCGGCTCCTCATTCGCTCCTGCGGGCTCGCACCTGCGGACTCTGCTCCGCAGGTGCGGAAAACTCCAGTAGCAGCAGCTTCAGCTGCATTTTCCAAACTCCAAATACTCCGATAGCCACCCGGAGTCATCCCGAGGCCCTCAGAACCTCAACCAAACATACCAACAAGTCATATAATCCCATACAAACTTAGTCGAACCTTCGAATCACCCAAAACAACATCAAAACACCAAATTCCACTTGGATTCAAGCCTAAGAACTTCTAAACATCCAAATTCCGCAAACAACGCCGAAACCTATCAAACCACGTCCAAATGACCTCAAATTTTACACACACGTCAGAAATGACTCCACGAACCTACTCCAACTTCTGAAATTCCATTCCGGCCCTGATATCAAGATTTACACTGTCGACCAAAATCGTCGAATTTCCAACTTTTGCCAATTCAAGCCTAATTCTACTACGGACCTCCAAATCGCATTTCGGGCACGCTCCTAAGTTCAAAATTACCTAATAGAGCTAACAAAACCATAAGAATTCAAATCCAAGGTTTTTTACACACAAGTCAACATCCAGTTGACTTTTGTGTCTCAATTCCTCTCTGAAATCGCTCCGGGCCCGAACCAACCAACCTGATACGATATTATACACTTGTAAAGCAAAAAAGAAGCAGAAACGGGGGAAATGAGGCTATAACTCTTGAAACGGATGTTCGGGTCGTTACAGATGGAGAGTGTGTGCAGGGGAGGAGCTAGAAGCCTGAATACTATTCAGTCGAACTCAATAACTTTTGCTTAAACAATCTCTTTTGTCAAAAAATTCATTAAATATGTAGATATATTAAATTTAGAACATAGTTATTATCACTTGAAGTCGCCACTCTAAAATCTAGAACACATAAAATTAAATTCTGGCTTCTTCTGTGAGTGTATGCAAGGGCGGAGGCAGAAGGCGAGCAAAAGGTTCGACTGAACCGAGCAGCTCTTGCTCCAATAATGTATTTTGTATTAAGAAATTCATCAAATATATATAAATATTAAGTTTAGAACTCAGTCATTAACAGTTGAAATCGTCATTCTAAAATTTAGATCATATAAAATAGAAATTCTTTCTCCGCCACTGAGTGTGTGTGTATATATCGTTTTATATTAGTGTTTAACTCAATTTTAATTGAATTAACATGCAGTTAATCCATTCATGGTCAGCTCGCCGAAGATGAAAGTGACTGCATTGAGAAACTTACCCTTAGCTATGGAAATGGTTGAAAGAAATCTACTAATAGATGGTTGGCTAACTTGTAAGAGAGCTTGCAATAAGAATAGTGATTGCTCTGACGGTTGGTTTTGCAAGAATTGTGCAATTCCTTTCTTCGGGGAGAAATATATGCAATGCCTCCATCATGTAGATTCCTCAAAGTATGCTCAAATGATTCCAACTGCATTTATCGCGGGAGGTGAAAACATGCTTGAATAGAAAAGAAAAAAAAATAGTTCAGTGTACGAAGTATTCTACTTAAAATTGTATTTTTACATGTGTTTATCTTGCTTTTCATGTACCTAATTTGAGTGAATAAGTGACGACTAAGTTAGATGTCCAAATATTCGTCGTTTATTTTCTATCATATATGTATGTGTCTAGTAATTACTTTGAATGTAACGGCCTGAATTATCCTCCGAACGGTCTTGTGACGGCACCTAGTTTCTACGACTAGTTAAGCCTAAAATTTTGCGGAAAATAAGCCAAAACAATAATAGAAACAGTAAAGAAGAGGCAATACTATAAATTTTTGCCGCTCGGCATTTACAACTTTTACTTTCTCAAAACCCGGAACGTCACAAAGTCACAAACTCTGAACTACTGTAGCTCTATACAAAGGAATAAGAAAAATGTATCTATATATCTCCTATATCTATACTGGAGTGGAAGAGGACTTATGAGATTCTGCGGACGCGGCAGAATTACCTCGCGGTCTCCTGAACAGCTACTAGTGTACTCCTAGCCACAGTGTTGTGTGCTGGAACCTGGATCTGCACATGGGAAAAACATGCGCAGGAAAGGGTATGAGTACTCCACATTCGGTACTCAGTAAGTGTCAAACCTAACCCTAGTCAAGTAGTGACGAGGTCAGGTTGAGGCTCTACTGAATTTTAAAACAAGTCAGTTATAAGTTTAAACAGTGAAGTATAGATAAGCAATGATAAATAGGATTAATGGAAACTGAAAGAATTAATAACAGAAAGAGAGCCCTTGGCTCAGCACAACATATATCTCAACAGTAACTATGCAATGTAGTACAAGGGGAAAGCTCCCGGATCTCAGTTCGTAGTCCCAATTTAAATATGCTATGCAGTACAGGGGGAAAGCTCCCGAATCTTGGTCCGTAGTCCCAATTTAAATATGCAATGCAATACAGGGGGAAAGCTCTCGAATCTCAGTCCGTAGTTCCAATTTAAATATGCAATGTAGTACAGGGGAAAGCTCCCGGATCTCGATACGTAGTCCCAATTTAAATATGCAATGCAAAAGTATGTCGGATACGGCTTAACTAGACAGTTCAGGAAAAATAACAGGCAAGAATAAAGTAAAGCTACCTAAGCATGGTGCAACTAGTAGCAAATAAGAGGAAATCAGGTAAGGACAGGTAGGCATGCTTATTCTTAAGCTAATTACTCAGTTAAGACAGAAAACAGTAATAGGAATGAAAATGAGTGATGTCATGGAAGGAAAAGTGGAATTTTAGCAACAATGACTCGTGTACGCACTCGTCACCTCACGTACACGGCGTCCACGTAACAAAATCAGTATGAAAATGCCTAAGGAGAAATCCCCAATACAGAGTTAGGAAAGACACTTACCTTGACTGCGCTAATCAACTCAATAACACGCTCTTGCCACGAGTATCCAACTCCGGGTGGCCCAAATCTAGTCAATTCGATTGCATAGTGTAAATATCATTTCAAGGAAACAAAATAACTAATAAGTTCAAAGCTAATACGCGAAATTAGGAAATTCGCCCAAAAAGTCCCCCGGACCCACGTCTCGAAATCGGGTAAAAATCATATTTTCCGGACACTTATACACTCACGAGTCTAACCATATAAGAATCTCTCAAATCGGAGGTCAAACACCCAATCAAAACTTAATAATTCGGTCTATGAAATTCATCCCATTTTTCCCATTTTCTACCCAAAATTTTTCGAAATTAAAGGTTGGATTTAAGATTGGAATCATGGGAATTAATCTATAATGGATAAAAATCACTTACCCAAGTTACCCAGGTGCAAAAGCCTCCAAAAATCGCCAAAACCCGAGCTCTAAATCGTTTTTGGAGTTATGAATTTCAAACCCTCAGAATTTTGTATAAATAGCCCAGGGATACCGCACCTGAGACTCTTGGACCGCACTTGCGGAGAATCCATCGCAGGTGCGGAACACCAGAACCAACAATGGTTCAGCTGTGTTCCAAGTTCCAAAATCGCCCGTTGAGCCTCCGAAACCCCCGGGACCTCAACCAAACTTACCAACCAATCCTAATACTTCACTCAAACTTAGTCGAGCCTTCAAAAAACATATCATAATATCAAAATCATCAATTATGCATGGACTCAAGCCTAAGAACTTATGAAATTTCCAAAATTCACATTCGATGCCGAAACATGTCAAAACTCATCCGAATGACCTCAAATTTTGCAGACAGGTCATAAATGACATTACAGACCTGCTGTCGCTTTCGGAATTAAATTCTGAGTTTGATATTAAAATTTCACCTATCGGCTGAAATCGCCGAAATTCTAACTTTCGCCAATTCAAGCCTAAATCTACAACCGATCTCGAAAACACATTCTGAACACGCTCCTAACCCCGGAATCACCCAACTAAGCTAACGTAGTCGACGGAATTCCATTCCGGATCCGTCTTCACATAGCTCTAGTTACAGCCTGATTTCAATGGCTAAAATCCACATTTAAGGACTATGTGTCCAAAATCACTCTAAATTTTACCACTCAATATTCCGACAAGTTTTAATAACATAAATAGACATGGGAGAAGCAGTTATTAGGGGACGGGGCGCTAACTCACAAAATGACCGACCGAGTCATTACAATGGAGCATTAATCTAAATGAATGAAATAAGAATCTCGCATTATTTAAGTAGTTTTGCATGTGGTTATGCAAATTTAAAAAAAAGGAAAAAAGAAAAGTTACTTAAGATCTTTTTCCATATCCAAGTACATACATATTACTTTGTTTTGCTCATAGAACTAACTTTTGTGATACTTTGTGTCACGATCGGATCCTAAACCGGCACGCGGCAACTACCCCATTGACCGAACCTTAACTTATTAACATGATATATGAAAATAAACAGCTTATTATGAAACAATAAAAGAACAAGAATAATATTGCGGAGAAAGAGAGAGGAAATTCTTATTGAATTTTGGGATGATTTACAATGGGGTAAAACCGTTCTATTTATAGGAAAAGAGTGACTTAGCCACCAAGTAACAAACCCTAGAATCTCTCTAGAATATAGACATTCACCATAAATAGAATTCTATTTATAACACTCCCCCTTGAATGTCTATTCAACAAATAATGTGCCTCATTAAAACCTTAACTAAAATAAAACCCAATGGGGAAAAAATTCTAGATAAGGAAAAAAAGTACACATGTTTAAAAATACCCTTTTTGGTTGCCTCGTTAAAAACCTTGCAAGGAAAATCCAGTAGGACAAAATCTTGTAAGGGAAAAATAGTGAAACGCGCATTAATTCCCCCTTATGTGAGCATCAATTTACATCCTTGAGCCTTCGCATCCCAATCTTGTGTATTAGCTTCTTGAAGGTTGATGTTGGTAGAGATTTTGTGAACAAATCAGTCATATTATCACTTGAACGAATCTGTTGCACATTAATATCACTATTCTTTTGAAGATCGTGTGTGAAAAATAACTTTGGCGAAATGTGTTTTGTCCTATCTCCTTTTATGAATCCTCCCTTCAATTGGGCTATGCATGCTGCATTGTCTTCATACAAAATCGTGGGTAGTTTGTCACACTTCAAACCACATTTGTCTCTAATAAGATGTATTACGGACCTCAACCATACACGTTCTCGACTTACTTCATGAATAGCAATTATCTCAGCATGATTAGATGAAGTAGCCACAATTTATTGCTTAGTCGATCTCCAAGAAATGGCAGTGCCTCCATAGGTAAACACATAACCTGTTTGAGATCGAGCCTTGTGTGGATCGGATAAATGTCCAACATCGGCATAACCAACAAGATCGGGACTACAATTATTGCTATAAAATAAGCCCATATCGGGAGTTCATTTTAGATACCGTAATATGTGTTTGATTCCATTCCAATGTCTTCTTGTAAGAGCAGAGCTATATCTTGCTAAGACATCAATTGAAAAAGTTATGTCAGGCCTTGTTATATTAGCAAGATATATTAGTGCACCAATTGCGTTAAGATATGGTAATTCAGGACCAAGTAACTCTTCATTCTTTTCTTGAGATCGGAATGGATCCTTTTTCACATCAAGTGATCAAACAACCATCGGAGTACTTAATGGATGTGCTCCATCCATGTAAAATCGTTTCAGTACCTTTTCTATGTAGGTAGATTGATGAGCAAAAATTCCGTTTTCCATATGTTCAATTTGCAAACCAAGACATAATTTTGTCTTTCCGAGATCTTTCATCTCGAATTCCTTCTTTAAATAATCAATTGCCTTTTGGAGTTCTATAGGACTTCCAATAAGGTTTATGTCAGCAACATATACGGAAAGTACAACAAATTCCGATGTTATTTTCTGTATAAAAATACATGGACAAATGGCATCACTTATATAACCTTCCTTTAATAAGTACTCACTAAGATGATTATACCACATACGTCCTGATTGCTTTAGATCATACAAAGATCTTTGCAATTTTATTGAGAACATTTTACGGGATTTTGAATTATGTGCGTTAGGCATTTTAAATCCCTCAGAAATTTTCATGTATATCTCATTATCAAGTGAGCATAAAGGTAGGTGGTAACCACATCCATTAAATGCATATCTAGCTTTTCATGGACAACAAAACTAATGAGATAACAGAGCGTTATAGCATCCATAACGGGTGAATATGTCTCTTCATATCGATACCAGGCCTTTGTGAAAATTCTTGTGCAACAAGGCGTGCCTTATATCTTTGTACCTCATTGTTCTCATTCCTCTTGCGTTCAAAGACTCATTTATAGCCAACATGCTTAACACCATTAGGTGTTTGGACTACAGGCCCAAAAACATCACGTTTCGTAAGTGAATTCAACTCTGATTGGATTGCTTCTTGTCATTTGGCCAATCACATCTTTGTCGACATTCTCTAACAGATTGAGGTTCAAGATCCTCATTATCTTGCATAATGCTAGATGCAACATTATATGCAAAGACATAATCCACCACTATATCCGATTCAAATTTGTCTCAATTCGATTGGATTTATTGCTAGTTCCTTATTTTCTTGAGTCTCGGGCTCAGTGGTTTCCTCATGAATCTCAGAATTTATTAAATCGTGGATTTCTTCATGAGACTCTTTCGTAGTGTCATTTTGATCATTTGTGTTCCTTTTTCTAGGATTTCGATCCTTAGAACCCAATGGTCTGCCACGTTTTTGGCGTGCTTTTGACTCATTAGCTATGATACTAGAAGATTGTCCAATAGGGACATCAATACAGATTGGAATATTCTCTGCAAGGATATGTGATTTTGTTATCCTTTTCAAATCCGTAAATGCGTCTGGCATTTGATTTGTTATTCTTTACAAATGAATAATCTTTTGCAACTCTTTTTCACAAATAGAGGTACGTGGAGCAAGAGCCTTCAATACTTATCATAGAGAATGCAATGTTCTCCTCCAAGTCCACGTATAACTCTAGAAGAGATACTATAAACTACTCAATCATCTTTAACCACGGATCCATCACCGATCAAGTGGTCTATTTTTCCATCAGGGTGCTCAAAAAAGTCTGTCACATCCAAGTGGGTGATGTCAAATTTATTGTCATAGATAAAATTAGCTTCAGGGCCTTTCTTCTTTAGAGATGCTTGATAAAGCTCAACCAAATGTCTTGGTACACGACAAATATTTGCCCAATGCCCTTTTCCACCGCAACGATAACATTCAGTTTCTGAATCATTTTCCTTTGGCTTCTCATTTTTCCCTTTTTTTGGTGGCTATTTTTCTTTGGGGGGTGATTAACACCAGAAAAATTTCTTCCTTGTCCACGGCCACAGCCATGACCATTAATAAGGCCACGGCCTTTCCCATGCTTAGCATAATGGGAATACACCTCATCCACTTCAGGCAATGGTGTAGACCCAGTGGGTCGATTTTCGTGTTTTCTCATGAGCAAGTCGTTATTTCGTTCAGCCACAAGGAGAAGAGAAATCAACTCAGAGTACTTCTTGAAACCTTTATCTCGGTACTGTTGTAGCAAGACCATATTGGAGGCATGAAACGTTGTGAACGTTTTTTCAAGCATATCATAGTCAGCGATAGTATCTCCACAGAGTTTCAATTTAGAAGTAATTCTGAACATCGCAGAATTATATTCAGAAACAGACTTAAAGTCTTGGAGCCTCAGATGAGCCCAATCATATCATGCTTGTGGAAGAGTGACCAACTTTAAGTTGTCATATCTTTTCTCTAAGCCATTCCACAAAACAAGTGGATCTTTGACTGTGAGATATTCTATTTTCAACCCATCATTAAGGTGATGGCGCAAGAAAATCAAGGCCTTAGCACGGTCTTGGGTATATGCTTTATTTTTATTTTTAATGACGTCTCCAAGACCCATTGCATCTAAATGGATTTCAGCATCCAACACCCATGTCATATAGTTCTTGCCCGAAATTTCAAGGGCAACAAGCTTTCTTTTCATAATGTCAGTCATAATTAAAAAAAGGAGAAAAGTTATACCTTAATCTTCTAAAAGAACTTCTTGAGACGGTAGAGTCTCGTGCTCATAATGGTGTTATGAAACAATAAAGAACAAGAACAATATTGCAGAGAAAGAGAGAAAATTCTTATTAAATTTTGGGATGATTTACAGTGGAGTAAGGCCCGTCTATTTATAGGGAAAGAGTACTTAGCCATCAAGTAACAAGCCCTAGAATCTCTCTACAATATAGACATTCACCATAAATAGAATTCTATTTATAACACAGCTTAAATACTAAGATAATCCATAATAGATAACAATTAAAATAGATAAAATCTCGTACTTTGCTCATAAAATAGATTGAGGCCCACATGTGAAAGTGCATGTTGAAGTTACAATTAAGTAAATAAAAGTACGTTCTCTTTAACTGTTTAAGCTTTTAGATGGCGTCGAATTGATTAATTTGAACGCTTATCAATTATAGGAGGGAGGAGGGGATGAAATATTGTAAATTAGTGTTGCTACATGTTTAACCTTGTATTATGAGGATTTGCTCTTCGGGAAGATCACTTTTATCAATTGCAGATGTTCGTATCGTACTGATGTTTGTTGCTTCTCTGGAATGATGACATACTCACTGCTATATCGAAACACAGATGTGAAAATCAATGGATCAATTAACTGCATTTTTTGCATTAGATAAATGAACACACATTTAATATCAAACAGAAGAGGTTGTTCGTATCAGCTTTGTTCAAGTACTCGAATGGAACAATGGACACTCAAAATCACTGATACTTGCACCTAACAAAATAATTCAAAAGGACCAACTACTAAGTAATCTCAGAATGCTTGAAGTCCCTTCCTCCAACTGCTCGATAGAGCCTGAAAGTAGATTAACGATATTGAATGTATGCTATGAAGCTTGTTTATTGGTTTTTCCACAAAAATAATGACCATAAGAAAATTAATCGGCTGAAAAATTGTGAGTAAACTTGTTCAAGCTTTAGGTTTGAGGGCCTTGACAGTCTCCCAGGTGAAATCAGGGTCATCACGGCCGAAGTGACCATAAGCAGCAGTCTTCTGGTACCTGAAGTTACCTCCTCTCTTCAAGTCAAGATTAATTGCAATCATTCCAGGCCTGAAGTCAAAGTTCTCCTTGATCAAAGCCAAAATATCCTTGTCCGGAATGGTTCCGGTTTTGTAAGTGTCAACAAACACGGAGAGTGGTTCTGCCACACCAATTGCATAAGAAACCTGAACAATACAGCGGCGAGCAAGTCCTGCAGCAACCACGCTCTTTGCTGCCTGTCTAACAATATAAGCACCACTTCTGTCCACCTTAGTAGGATCCTTCCCTGAGAAAGCACCTCCACCATGAGCGCCCCATCCTCCATAGGTGTCAATGATGATTTTCCTGCCAGTGAGTCCAGCATCTCCATGTGGACCACCAATCACAAAGCGACCTGATGGGTTGAGGTGGAAGATGGTTTTCTCATCAAGGTACTTAGCTGGGATCACGGGCTTGATCACATTCTCTTTCAAGTCCTGGGCAATCTGCTCATTTGTGACAGTTTCATCATGTTGAGTTGAGATGAGAACGGTGTGAACTCTAATAGGAACCATTGCACCATTCTCATTCTTGTACTCAACTGTAACTTGTGTCTTGCCATCTGGTCTGAGCCATGGGCACGTCTTGTTCTTCCTCACTTCAGTAAGCTTGGCACCAAGCTGAGTAGCCAAAACATGAGTAAGGGGCATGAGCTCAGGAGTTTCATCGGTGGCATAGCCAAACATGTGACCTTGGTCACCAGCTCCAATTTCCTCTGGTTTCTTTGTAAGATGACCATGAACTCCTTGGGCAATGTCAGGGCTCTGCTGCTCGATGTTGACAAGGACCTTGCAGTTGTCAGCATCAAGGCCGACATCAGCTGAGGTGAACCCAATACCTCTGCAAGTATCACGTACTATCTTCTCATAGTCTACATTGGCTTTGGTTGTGATCTCACCAAAGACCATGACCATGTTTGTCTTTGTGCAGGTTTCACATGCAACCTTGCTCTCTGGATCTTGAGCAAGGCAAGCATCAAGAATTGCATCTGAGACTTGATCACAGAGCTTGTCGGGATGGCCTTCATTGACTGATTCTGAGGTGAACAAGAAAGTTTCCATGTCTGCCCTGAAATAGAGAGAATGTGTTAGACTGTAATCCTGAAACATTCAATCAACAAGAAAGTGAGGCAAAGGTTGATCATACACCCGATGATTATGAGACAATAGAAAGCAGCAAGAACTTAAAAACAATGACAACCAAGAATTCAATAGAGAAAGATTCTGCACTCGGTAGCAGAATACCATGAGAAGATAAAACAGCGACAAGTGGTTGAGTTTTTCTAATTCAACGCTTTCTATTATTTAAGAAAAACACAAGGTATCTTGTTTTATCAAACAAAGAGGTCACCGCAATAATTGTCACAGCTCACAAAACTGGCGACAAACATTCGGAGGGAACAGGAGAAGTCTATCAGGATATCCTTAAATAATTAACATAATAAGACTCATTTTTTTTCTTTTAAAAAGTATAAGGCTCTCACTTAAGGTCAGAAAATTAGATTATAAGAATTTCAGACACCATACATTCCCACATAAAGGATCAAAATTTACACTACATTACTGAAAAACTCTGCATTATTTGCACTACATAAACTATGTCCGAAGGGCGACCCGAGATAAGTCCAGATCCATTAATCACTTGGTTTGAACAAATCTTCCATTGTAAAAAACTAGAAGAAATATGTGTTTGGATATAGAATAAGCTGAAATCAAAGGTGAAAACCTTTTCATTCCAAAATCAACTCCAAACTCATATTCATAAGTGACAACTAAAACCAAGCAGACATGCATCTACAATTTAAGGAATTTAGTACCAAATCCAAACACATTATATTTACACACGTGATAATATATATTTCACCACTGTTAGCACTAATTTAGTACCAGTCCAACAGATGTCACTGTAATGTAACTCTTATCTTAACAATGAGATCCAATTACTCCTCTACTTAGCAGGTAAAACTACCAAATTCATGACGAACAAATTGCAACTTTGGTAACAGATCCTACCCTCGTTCTACAAAAGCAGGTTATCAATTAGATAAATTAAATTGATTTACAAATACACGATAGTAAAACATAAGCAACAAATATAGATAACATCATTAAAGAGATCTGATCAGCCAAGGCCAATATAGGATTCAAATTCTATGGGTTCAGTATTTTAATGTTCTTAACATTGAATCCATTATATTTTTAAAGTTATATTTCAATTTTAATGAATTTATACTATGCATCAAAAGCACTGAGTTCCAGGTAATACTAGGCTGCATCCGCCCCTGACCCATGCGTATCACAACAAATAATTCCCAATTATATAACAACAACAAAACAAAAATTTAACAGCAGAAATAATGAGATCATATAATGAAAAATGCAGATATACTCTAGATCTAAATCTAATGGAGAGAAAAACAGAGCTTAAAGAGTGATTTAAGTGGTAGATTTAAGTACATACCTTGACGAACAAAAAAACTCTTAGATCTGAGAAGACAAAGATGGAGTAAGAGCAGAGAGAAGGAGATTTGATTGGGAGTGATTTATGTGTATATTTATAGGAAATGGAATTGAAGGGGGAATGGAGCCAGCGACTCGCTCTCTTTTTTCTTATTAGGTAATACCATGACTTGCATTAGTTCAAACTTCAAAGTTTACCAAAAATAGTAGGCCAAAAAGGTAGTTTTTGAGTTTAAAATAAGATGTTGGTTTTTGTTGTATTCATAAAATGATTTAAGTTATATACATTGATAAATTGGGCAGCTCGGTAGATAAGGTATTTCATATTCATGCGGATTTGGCAAAAGATCGCACTCCAAACAGGCAGGTACGTAGTAGCCCTAACTGATCACCCTTCGTCAAAAAATTACGTTATATATATATATATATATATAAGTAAAATATTAGATTTTAATAGTATATAACATATATTAAACACCTTTTATTAAGAAATTTTTTTACTTATTTCAAGTTTGAACGCCCTAAATGAAATTTATGTCTTCGTCACTGACTCCAAAGAGTATAATATAGATAGTCTGCCCTAATATATGCATTAGTAGTTGTTTTCACAGCTCGAACTCATGAATTAGGAGACACAGAGATAATGTTACTCTATCTCTAAGGCTCCCATTCCAAGTACACTAACAATATAAATAAATAAAAACCATAGTGAATTTTAACTTGTCTCCGTTCACTTTTACTTGTCTCACTTTTACTTGTCCAATATTGCTTTTGCATACACCTCATTATTGGCTTTGCACACCCCTTAACAAATAAATAAATAAAGTGCATAATTTACCATGATACCCATATTAATTAGTTTATAATCTTAATGGATTTGAAAAATAGTTTGAAATGAGTAATTAATGCTAAGGACAAAACAGAAAAAATAAATTATTTTTTTCTTGATACGCGAAAAATAACAACTAAAAATAAAATTTTATTTTTAGAATATTTGACAATTAAAAGGGAACAGAGGGAGTAATTTTATTACTATATATACAATAACTTACTTAACCATAAATAAATACCTAATTGATTTGATTGCTAGATAATTATTATAATGCATCAAACAAGCGCGTGCTTAGTTTCCAGCACGACACCGAATGGCCACCATTGTAGTAGGACCCACCAGCTTACCAAACCCACCAACTCTATAGCGGGTTTGATTTTGTGAGTTAAATTATTCCTTTCACTAAAAATGCCAGTCAAATACCAATAAATAAAACTGGACTGAGTAAAGTATTGTATGAAGTTGGTGAGAATATAAGGGTGTTCTAAGAATTGGGATTTGAGAGAACTTGTACATCGTGCCTCAGGAATTGTACGTGTTGGTTGAGAAGTCAAAGATTATTGATACTGCACTTTTTATCAAATTTTAACTTTGGTTGGTAGATTCTTTTTTTTTTCTTTTTTTGAAGGGTTTGGTAGATGTCACTTGGTTAGTTTTTTTTTAAAAAAAAAAAACAAGCATGGAAAAGCTACCAACCCCCCATAAATAAAATAGAAAAAAAATTAGAAAAAGGAAAACAATTGGTGGAGTCGAAATAAGAAAGAGAATTGAGTGGTATTAGGAAATAGATGTGTTACCTTATTTCTTATAGATGCAATATTATTCCATTGCAGCTCTTTTCTTTTCCCTATCTCCTCTTCATTCTCAAAATGAAAAAAGGAAACTTAAAAAATGATAAATTTATGTCCAGTCGAACTTTGAATCTTTTCCCCCTCAGTTTATCTCTTTAATTATTTAGCTAGCTTTGATTTATGTGAATATATTACTTAGCTTGAAGATTTAAGAGAAATTGCCAAACATGTAAGCAAAAGAGATGGAATATATTCTACGGAAAAGGGTCTAATTTGTCCCTCTACTATGATAAATTGTTTAAAATTGTCCTCTGTTATATTATTGGGTCATAAAAGTCTCTGTCATCTAACTATCCTAACAAACCTGCCCTTAGTTAGACGGAGGTGCCACGTGACATCCATCCGTGCCTATTTTAAATCTGGGCACATAAGAGACGGCCCGCTCCATGAAACCCACCGACCCATAACCCGCGACCCAACGATTTATAACCCAAATTAAACCCCATGACCAGTTTCTACTTCTTTGGTCTTGTTCCTGCTTTTACTATCAACATCAGTTACGTCCTTTTCATATACCCATTCGTTTTCAGGTACAGATATTGTTAACAAGATATGAGGCTAACTGTAGTTAACTAGCTTAGTTAGTGTTAACTGTAATTAGTTAGTTAATGACAACTGTATTCAACTAACTTAAGTTACAGCACTGTATATAACTAACAAGCAGTTAGTTATCATGTACTCTGTATTCATTCTATGAAAAAATAGTTTCTTCTCCAGTGATGCTTCTCCGTATCCTCTTCTTCTCTCTTCTCCATTGAAGCTTAATCACTAGAAGTTATCATGGTATCAGAGCTTTCGGATTGATCCGAGCTTACTTGGAGCTTGCTTCCAACATTTTTTAGTTTTTTTTTTCGTTTGCCTAATTGTTTTTGCGTCGCCATTGTTGGTGAAACTCATCCTTGAGCAGCTAGGGTTTTGTTGTTGCAATTCAGAGTTGTCTCTAAGTTTTCAAGTTCATTTCAATGGCAATTGAAACTACAGACGACGCTACTGATGCTACACACACAAGAGGAGGCATCGAGATGATTCCAGTTGTAGATCAACATCATCCTCTATTTCTTCAACCTTGCGATACTCCAGGTAGTTCGCTAATTTCGATTAAACTCACAGGACCTGAGAACTATGCTTTATGAAGTAGTTCTATGCGAGTTAGCCTACTAGGAAAGAGCAAATTAGGTTTTGTTGATGGTAGGTACTCGAAGGATAAATTTGATCCATCCTTGCATGAACTGTGGGAGAAGTGTAATGCCATAGTCCTTTCGTGGATAAAGAATTCAGTTAGCAATGAATTACTAAGTGGTATGGTGTATGCTACAAGTGCTTAGAAGGTCTGGTCCGATTTTAGGGAAACTATTGATAAGGTTAATGGATCGCGAATCCTATATCTTCATAGACAAATAGTGTGACGACCCGGTCGGTCGTCTTAAGAATTAACACCCCGATCCCCTATTAACTGTTTTCCCCAAGTCTATTTCTGCTTAACTGAATTGTCGGGACGTTCGATTTTGAGTTTCGGAGAGTTTTGGGACATTTAGTACCTAAATGAGAGCTTAAGTGTTGGAAAGTTGCTCGTAGTCGAAGAAGTGTGAAGACAGTCCTGGAATGGAAATCCGATCGTTCTGTTAGCTCCGTTAGGTGATTTCGTGGTTGGGAGCGTGTTCAGAATGTATTTTGGAAGTTCGTAGCTCATTTAGGCTTGAAATGCCGAAGTTTGAATTTTTGGAGTTTTCGGCTGATAGGTGAAATTTTGATATCGGACTCGAAGTGGAATTCCAAAAGCGACAGCAGGTCCGTAACGTCATTTATGACCTGTGTGCAAAATTTGAGGTCATTCAGACGAGTTTAGACGTCTTTCGGCATCGGATGTGAATTCTAGAAATTTCATAAGTTCTTAGGCTTGAATCTAGGCATATTTGATGATTTTGATGTTATGAGATGTGTCTTTAAGGCTCGACCAAGTTTGAATGAAGTATTAGGGTTGGTTGGAAGTTTTGGTTGAGGTCCCGGGGGCCTTGGGTGTTCAAACGAAATTTTTTGGCCTATAAGTTGTTGCTGGTTTTTCTGCTTTTTCTTCAGCTGTGATTTGCTCTCTGCGATCGCAAGGGTTCACCCGCGATCGCATAAGATAAAAGTGAGAGGTCCTGCGGTTGTTCTCTGCAATCGCAATAGAAGGTCTGCGATCGCAGTGTGTTGGAATCTTGGCCAGCGCGATCGCATACTGCTTTCTGTGATCGCATAGTATGTTTTTAGGCACGTGTTTCTTTACTCTCCGCGATCGCGACTCCTTGTCTGTGATCGCATATAACAAATGCCTGGGCGGCCTTTTTAAAGACCCAAATCCGAGGGTTAGCCATTTTTACCAAAACTCAAGCTTGAGAGCTCGGATTTGAGAGAGATTTCGAGGGTTTTTCAGAGGCAATGATTGGGTAATGATTCTAAACTCCTTTTTACTTATAACCCGCTAATCTAATCACGAATTCCTCTTCTAATTTTGGATTTTTGCATGGAAAAAGGGGTAAGACTTCATAGACCAAATTATTAAATTTTGAGTGGGTGATTGACTTCCGTTAGAGAGATTTTTATGTGGTTGGACTCGTGAGAGTACAAGGGTTCTGAAAATATAAAATTTATCCGATTCCGAGATGCCGGCCGGAGGGGCGTTTTGGTCATTTTACATAAATTCGCGCCTTAGCTTGAATTAAATAATAGAATCAGTTGCTTGAGATGTTATTTCCGATATGTAATTGAATTGTATAGATTTAATCCATTTGGAGTCGGATACTCGTGGCAAACGTGTGGTTTCAAGTTGATTTTGAGCCGGTTCGAGGTAAGTGGCTTGTCTAATCTTGTGTGGGGGACTTTCCCCGTAGGATGTGATATTTGGTAATTGAATGCCTTGTATGTAAGGTGACGAGCGCGTACTTGTGCTACTTGTTGGAAATCCGGTTTTACTTTAAATATTTAGACTGAGTTTCTTTCTTACCTGCTTTATTCTACTTGCAATTATAGCCTATGTTAGTTTAGAAAATCATGCCTAGTTGCCCTGAATTGCCTATTTTCCTAAATTGCCTTAATTACACTACGTGAAGCATGTTAGACTAAAATTACTTGTTGCCTCATATTTTTGTACTTTAATTCTGAACGTCTTCTTGTTGTGCATGCATATTTACTTTGGGACTACGGAACGCTATTCCGGGAGATCCCCTGCATATTTATTTTGGGACTACGGAACTCTATTCTGGGAGATCCCCCTGCATATTTATTTTGGGACTACGGAACGTTATTCCGGGAGATCCCCCTGCACATTTATTTTGGGACTACGGGACGGTATACCGGGAGATCCCTCTGCATATTTATTTTGGGACTACGGAACGTTATTCCGGGAGATCCCCCTGCACATTTATTTTGGGACTATGGGACGGTATCCCGGGAGATCCCCCTGTATATTTATTTTGGGACTACGGAACGTTATTCCAGGAGATCCCCCTGCACATTTATTTTGGGACTACGGGACGGTATACCGGGAGATCCCTCTGCATATTTATTTTGGGACTACGGAACGTTATTCCGGGAGATCCCCCTACACATTTATTTTGGGACTACGGGACGGTATCCCGGGAGTTTCCCCTGCACAGATAATGATCCTTCGGTTATACATATGATGGACTACGGGACGGTATCCCGGGAGGTCCACTAGACAGTTGAGAAAAGGGCTACAGGACGATATCCTGGGAGATACTCATTGTTACTATTGTTACTGAATTGTTCGTACTCCGTGTTTAATTTGTTCTTGTGTTTTCTTATTGCCTTGTTTGACCTGACTTACTTCACTGTTGTATTCATTATTACTGTCTGTTTTCATATTGTAAATCCTTATTATATTGTTTGACCTCAGTAGGGCTCTGACCTTCCTTGTCACTACCCGACCGAAGCTAGGCTTGGAACTTACTGAGTACCGCTGTAGTGTACTCATGCCCTTTCCTGCGCATGGTTTTCATGTGCAGATCCAGGTACCTCTACTCAGGTGCACTATCCCCGAGGTTAAGAGATACAACAGAGACTTCGAGGTACATCTGCCGCGTCCGCAGACCAGGAGTCTCTATCTTATTCCAGCTTTTGTGAAAAGTTTATCCTTCCTTACAGTTGTATAGATATTCGGGAGTTAGAGCAGTGTATTATTTTCTGTTAGCCTATGGTTCACGTGAGTTTCCGGGTTTTGGGGTGATAGCGTAGACTTCCGCATTATTTTTGGGTTGTATATGTCAAGTGGCATTGATACACAATCTTTCTTTGAGATGGTTCAGTTTTTACTTAATTATTTCCGCAAGTTATGTTGATATTCCGCATTGCTGGGCTTACCTAGTTATAGGAACTAGGTGCCGTCACGACATGTTCATGGAGGGAGAACTGGGGTCGTGATAAGTTGGTATCAGAGCTCTAGGTTCATAGGAGTCAGGGAACACAGGCCGGTTTATTAGAGTGTCGCTGATAGGTACGGAGACGTCTGTACTTATCTACGAGAGGCTATGTAACTGTTTAGGAAAAAATCTTCACTTCATTGATTTCCTTGTCGTGCAATATATTTTGACATCAATTCTAAACCTTTGTTTTCTATTCTCTCACAGATGGTGAGGACACGTGCTACTCGGGACGATCAGGCACCCGTGCCCCCTACAACAGCCGCCAGAGGCCGGGGCCGAGGTAGAGGCCGAGGACGCGCACGTGGTGCAGCGAGAGCACCTGCGCGAGCTGCCGTCGAGGTACCACCAGCAGATCCAGCCAAGGTTCAGACACCTTCCACACCTACTGCCACTACTACTCCAGCTCTTCAGGAGACATTAGCTCAGTTCATGTCCATATACACCACTCTGGCTCAGGCATGGTTGCTTCCCCTTGCTGCAGCCACATCTCGGGCCAGGGGAGGAGCACAGACTCCCGCCGCCCGCACTCATGATCATCGAGTGCATGTGGAGAAGGTCTCAGAGGTCATTCATGTGCCGTCTGTAGTGCCATTTCAGCCCGAGGAAGGGTCAGCTGCTTCAAAGGACGAGCATCGGAGACTTGAGAGGTTCAAGAAGTATGACCCTCCGATATTCAGTGGACTAGCATCAGATGATGACTTGGGATTTCTAGAGGAGTGTCACCGTATTCTTCGCACCATGGGCATAGCCGGATCTAGTGGGGTTTCCTTTACTACCTTCCAGCTTCGCAGAGCCGCCTATGAAGGTGGCGCACCTATGAGTTAGACAGTCCAGACGAGGCTGCTTCAATGACCTGGACCTAATTCTCAGATATGTTCCTGAGAGAGTTTGTTCCTCAGAGCATCAGGGACGCATGGCGCGCAGATTTTGAGCATTTGCGCCAGGGTACTATGACAGTTTCAGAGTATGCGATCCGTTACACCAGATTGGCTAGGCATGCACCGGCTTTGGTTGCTACTGCCCGCGAGAGGGTTCGCCGGTTCATTGAGGGTCTTGTCCCACCCATCAGATCTATCATGGATCGAGAGTTGGAGATGGACACTTCTTATCAGCAGGTAGTGAGCATTGCTAGGAAGATCGAGGGTATGCCCGCTAGGGAGCGAGAGGAGAGGGAGGCCAAGAGTTCTCGAGAGTCGGGCCACTACTCTGGTGCCCGTACCCCAACAGCAGGTCGTCATGGTAGGGGTTATATGGTCTGCCCAGTTCATTCAGCTCTTCCAGCAGCCAGCGGTACCCCAGCTCCACCCAGGCCTCAGGAGCCTTATTATACGCCTCTAGTTTCTAGTGCGCCTCCTGCGCGGGGTGCTTTCAGAGGTCAGTCTAGCAGACCTGGCCCTAGCCAGTCACAGTCGCCACGTCCTCCCAGGTCTTGCTTCGAGTGTGGCGATACACGCCATGTGGTTAGGGTCTGCCCCAGACTTATTAGGGGTGCATCTTCACAGACTTTTTATCCACAACGTGTTCAGCAGGGTTCTCAGGCCATGATCACAGCTCCAGCTGCTACCCCATATGCCCAGCTAGCTAGGGGAAGAGATCGGGGAGGTAGAGGTCGCCCTCGAGGGGGAGGCCAGACCAGATATTATGCTATTCCTGCTCGTACTGAGTTTGTTGCCTCTGATTCTATCATCACAGGTATTATACTGGTTTGTCACAGAGATGCATCGGTTCTATTCGATCCAGGCTCCACGTATTCTTATGCGTCTTCTTATTTTGCTCCGCATTTGGGTATAGCCCGAGATTCTTTGGGCTCTCCTGTTTATGTTTCTACTCTTGTCGGGGATTCTCTTGTTGTGGACCGCATTTATCGGTCATGTTTGGTTACTATTCATGGTTTTGAGACCAGTGCGGATTTATTGTTACTCGATATGGTGCATTTTGATATTATCTTGGGCATGGACTGGTTGTCGCCCCATTATGCTATTCTTGATTGTCACGCCAAGACCGTGACGCTGGCTATGCCAAGTATTCCGCGTGTTGAGTGGAGTGGTACTTTATATAACACTCCCACTAGAGTTATCTCTTTCCCTAGAGCTCAACGTATGGTTGAGAAAGGGTGTGTCGCGTATTTGGATTATGTGAGAGATGTCATTGTTAATACCCCTTCTGTTGATTCAGTTCCACTGCTACGGGATTATCCCGATGTGTTTCCAGCTGAGCTTCCGGGCATGCCGCCCGATAGAGACATTGATTTTGGCATTGATTGGCTGCCGGGCACTCAGCCCATTTCCATTCCTCCTTACCGTATGGATCCTCCTGAGTTGAAGGAGTTGAAGGATCAGCTACAAGAATTGCTTCATAAGGGTTTTATTCGACCTAGTGTTTCACCTTGGGGTGCTCCTGTCTTATTTGTGAAGAAGAAAGATGGTTCTATGCACATGTGTATTGATTATCGCCAGTTGAACAGGGTTACAATGAAGAACTGTTATCCCTTGCCTCATATTGATGATCTATTTGACCAGCTTCAGGGCGCACATGTATTTTCTAAGATTGATTTGCGCTCAGGTTACCATCACTTGAAGATTCGGGGCCGGATATCCCGAAGACTGCTTTCAGGACTCGATATGGCCATTACGAGTTTCTAGTTATGTCATTCGGGCTGACTAATGCCCCCACAACATTTATGCATTTGATGCACAGTGTGTTCAGGCCATATCTCGACTCGTTCGTCATTGTTTTCATAGATGATATCCTTGTTGACTCCCGGAGTTGGGAAGATCATGAGCAGCACCTGAGGATAGTGCTTCAGACCTTGAGAGAGAAGAAGTTGTATGCAAAGTTCTCGAAATGTGAATTTTGGTTGAGTTCTGTGGCATTCTTAGGCCACATGGTATCGAGTGGATCCGAAGAAGGTAGAGGCCGTGCAGAGTTGGCCCAGGCCGTCCTCAGTTACGAGATTCGCAGTTTCCTTGGCTTGGCAGGTTACTACCGCCGTTTTGTGGAGGGATTTTCATCAATTGCAGCCCCTATGACTAGATTGACCCAGAAGGGTGTTCTATTTCAGTGGACAGAGGAGTGTGAGGCGAGCTTTTAGAAGCTCAAGACAACTTTGACTACAACCCCAATCTTGATATTGCCTACTGGTTCGGGGTCTTATATAGTTTATTGTGATGCCTCGCGGGTTGGCCTTGGAGCGGTGTTGATGCAAGACGGTAGGGTGATTGCCTACGCGTCTAGACAGTTGAAGGTACATGAGAAAAATTACCATGTCCATGACCTTGAGTTAGTTGCCATTGTTCATGCCTTGAAGATCTGGCGTCATTATTTGTACGGTGTGCCTTGTGAGATTTATACAGATCACCAGATTTTGCAGCACATATTCAGGCAGGAGGATCTAAATTTGCGCCAACATAGATGGTTAGAGTTGCTAAAAGACTATGACATCACTATACTATACCACACGGGGAAGGCCAATGTAGTGGCCGACGCCTTGAGTCGCCGGGCGGAGAGTTTGGGGAGTTTGGCATACCTTCCTGCAGCTGAGAGGCCTCTAGCCATAGATGTTCAGTCCTTAGCCAGTCAGTTCATGAGATTGGATCTTTCTGAGACTTGCCGGGTATTAGCTTGTGTGGTTTCTCGGTCTTCCTTATTCGATCGTATCGTTAATTACATTGAGAAATCTTTAGATAAATATTTTTTCTCGGTCTTCCTTATTCGATCGTATCAGGGAGCGGCAATATGATGATCCTCATTTACTTTTCCTCAGGGACACGGTCTAGCACAGTGATGCCAGAGATGTGACCATTGGATATGACGGGGTATTAAGGATGCAAGGCCGAATTTGTGTGCCCAATTTTGATGGGCTTCGGGGGTTGATTTTAGTAGAGGCCCATAGTTCGCGGTATTCCATCCATCCGGGTACTGCGAAGATGTATCAGGATTTGAGGCAGCACTATTGGTGGCGAAGAATGAAGAAGGATATAGAAGAGTTTGTAGCCAAGTGCCTCAACTGTCAGCAGGTCAAATGCGAGCATCAGAGACCGGGAGGGTTACTTCAGCAGATTGAGCTTCCAGAGTGGAAGTGGGAGCGGATCACCATAGACTTTGTGGTTGGACTTAATCGGACTTTGAGGAAGCATGATTCTATTTGGGTGATTGTGGATCGGCTGACCAAATCAGCCCATTTCATTCCAGTACTGACTACTTATTCATCGGAGCGGTTGGCGGAGATTTACATTCGGGAAATCGTTCGTCTGCATGGTATTCCAGTTTCTATTATTTTAGATAGAGGTACTCAATTCACTTCGCGGTTCTGGAGAGCCGTTCAGCAGGAGTTAGGTACCAGGGTGGAGTTGAGCACAACACTTCACTCCCAGACGGACAGACAGTCCGAGCACACTATTCAGATTATTGAGGATATGCTCTGTGCGTGTGTGATTGAGTTTGGAGGGTCTTGGGATCAGTTCTTTCCATTGGCGGAGTTTTCTTGTAACAACAGTTATCAATCCAACATTCAGATGGCGCCGTATGAGGCTTTATATGGTAGGAGGTGCAGATCTCCGGTGGGTTGGTTCGAGCCGGGTGAGGCCAGGCTATTGGGCACATGGTTGGTTCAGGATGCATTGGAGAAGTTCAAGGTGATTCAGGATAGACTCCGTACAGCCCAGTTCAGAAAGAAGAGTTACGCGGACCGGAAGGTTCGTGATGTTTCATATATGGTCATAGAGCGGGTTCTGCTTCGGGTTTCACCTATGAAGGGCGTTATGAGATTTGGGAAGAAAGGGAAGTTGAGTCCGAGGTTTATTGGACCTTTTGAGATATTGAGGCATGTTGGGGAGGTTGCTTACGAGCTTGCCTTACCTCCCATCTTGGCAGGAGTTCATCCGGTATTTCATGTTTCGATGCTTCGGAGGTATCACGGTGACTCGTCCCATGTCTTGGATTTCAGCTCAGTCCAATTGGACAAGGATCTATCATATGTTGAGGAGCCGGTACCTATATTGGACAGGAAGGTCAGGTAGCTCAGGTCGAAGAACATTGTTTCAGTAAAGGTTCAGTGGTGGGGGCAGCCGGCCGAGGAGGCGACCTGGGAGACCGTGCAGGATATGCGCAGCAGTTACCCTGAGCTTTTCACTACTTCAGGTATGTCTTTATGATCGTTCGAGGACGAACGAATTTTTAAGTGTAGGAGAATGTGACGACCCGGTCAGTCGTCTTAAGAATTAATGCCCCGATCCCCTGTTAACTGTTTTTCCCAAGTCTATTTATGCTTAATTGAATTGCCGGGACGTTCGGTTTTGAGTTTCGGAGAGTTTTGGGACATTTAGTCCCTAAATGAGAGATTAAGTGTTGGAAAGTTTCCCGTAGTCAGATCAGTGTGAAGACGGCCTCGGAATGGAAATACGATGGTTCTGTTAGCTCCGTTAAGTGATTTTGGGGCTGGGATCGTGTTCGGAATGTATTTTGGAAGTCCGTAGCTCATTTAGGCTTGAAATGCCGAAGTTTGACTTTTTGGAGTTTTCGGCTGATATGTGAAATTTTGATATCGTACTCGGAATGGAATTCCGAAAGCGACAGTAGGTCCATAATGCCGTTTATGACCTGTGTGCAAAATTTGAGGTCATTCGGACGAGTTTAGACGTGTTTCGGCATCAGATATGAATTCTAGAAATTTCATAAGTTCTTAGGCTTGAATCTAGGAATATTTGATGATTTTGATGTTATGAGATGTGTCTTTAAGGCTCTACCAAGTTTGAATGAAGTATTAGGGTTGGTTGGAAGTTTTGGTTGAGGTCCCGGGGGCCTCGGGTGTGTTTCGGGTGTTCAAACGGAATTTTTTGGCCTATAAGTCGTTGCTAGTTTTTCTGGTTTTTCTTCAGCTGTGATTTTCTCTCTGCAATCGCAAGGGTTCACCCGCGATCGCATAAGGTAAAAGTGAGAGGTCCTGCGGTTGTTCTCTGCAATCGCAATAGAAGGTCTGCGATCGCAGTGTGTTGGAATCTTGGCCAGCGCGATCGCATACTGCTTTCTCCGATTGCATAGCATGTTTTCAGGCGCGTGTTTCTTTACTCTCTGCGATCGCGACTCCTTGTCTGCGATCGCATATAAAAAATTCCCGGGCAACCTTTTTGAAGACCCAAATCCGAGGGTTAGCCATTTTTACCAAAACTCAAGCTTGAGAGCTCGGATTTGAGAGAGATTTCGAGGGTTTTTCAGAGGCAACGATTGGGTAATGATTCTAAACTCCTTTTTACTTATAACCCGTTAATCTAATCACGAATTCCTCTTCTAATTTCGGATTTTTGCATGGAAAAAGGGGTAAGACTTCATAGACCAAATTATTGAATTTTGAGTGGGTGATTGACCTCCGATTCGAGAGATTTATATATGGTTGGACTCGTGAGAGTATGAGGGTTCTGAAAATGTAAAAAAATTTCGATTCCGAGATGCTAGCCGGAGGGACGTTTTGGTCATTTTACATAATTTCGCGCCTTAGCTTGAATTAAATAATAGAATCAGTTGCTTGAGATGTTATTTACGATATGTAATTGAATTGTATAAATTTGGTCAATTTGGAGTCGGATACTCGTGGAAAACGTGTGGTTTCAAGTTGATTTTGAGCCGGTTCGAGGTAACTGGCTTGTCTAATCTTGTGTGGGGGACTTTCCCCGTAGGATGTGATATTTGGTAATTGAATGCCTGGTACGTGAGGTGATAAGCGCGTACTTGTGCTAATTGTTGGAAATCTGGTTTTACTTTAAATATTGAGGCTGAGTTTCTTTCTAACCAGCTTTACTCTACTTGAAATTATAGCCTATGTTAGTTTAGAAAATCATGCCTAGTTGCCGTGAATTGCCTATTTTCCTAAATTGCCTTAATTGCACTACGTGAAGCATGTTAGACTAAAATTACGTGTTGCCTCGTATTTTTGCACTTTAATTCTGAACGTCTTCTTGTTGTGCCTGTATATTTACTTTGGGACTACGAAACGCTATTCCGGGAGATCCCCCTGCATATTTATTTTTGGACTACGGAACGTTATTCCGGGAGATCCCCCTGCACATTTGTTTTGGGACTACGGGACGGTATCCCGGGAGATCCCCCTGCATATTTATTTTGGGACTACGGAACTCTATTCCGGGAGATCCCCCTGCATATTTATTTTGGGACTACAGAACATTATTCCGGGAGATCCCCCTGCACATTTATTTTGGAACTACGGGAAGGTATCCTGGGAGATCCCCCTGCATATTTATTTTGGGGCTACGGAACGTTATTTCGGGAGATCCCCCTGCACATTTATTTTGGGACTACGAGACGGTATCCCGAGAGATCCCCCTGCATATTTATTTTGGGAATACGGAACGTTATTCCGTGAGATCCCCCTGCACATTTATTTTGGGACTACGGGACGGTATCCTGGGAGATCCCTCTGCATATTTATTTTGGGACTACGAAACGTTATTCCGAGAGATCCCCCTGCACATTTATTTTGAAAATACGGGACAGTATCCCGGGAGATCCCCCTGCACAGATAATGATCCTTCGGTTATACATATGATGGACTACGGGACGGTATCCCGGGAGGTCCACTAGACAGTTGAGAAAAGGGCTACAGGACGGTATCCTGGGAGATCATCATTGTTATTGAGTTATTCGTACTCCGTGTTCACTCTGTTCTTGTGTTTTCTTATTGCCTTGTTTGACCTAACTTACTTCACTTCTGTATTCATTATTACTGTCTGTTTTCATATTGTAAATCCCTATTATATTGTTTGACCTCAGTAGGGCCCTGACCTTTATCGTCCTTACCCGACCGAGGTTAGGCTTGGAACTTACTGAGTACCGTTGTGGTGTACTCATGCCCTTTCCTGCGCATGTTTTTCATATGCAGATCCAGGTACCTCCACTCAGGCGCACTATCCCCGAGGTTGAGAGATACAACAGAGACTTCGAGGTACATCTGCCTCGTCCGCAGACCAGGAGTCTCTATCTTATTCCAGCTTTTGTGAAAAGTTTATCCTTCCTTATAGTTGTATAGATATTCGGGAGTTAGAGCAGTGTATTATTTTCTGTTAGCCTGTGGTTCCCGTTAGTTTCCGAGTTTTGGGGTGATAGTGTAGACTTCCGCATTATTTTTGGGTTGTATATGTCAAGTGGAATTGATACACAGTCTTTCTTTGAGATGGTTCAATTTTTACTTTATTATTTCCGCAAGTTATGTTGATATTCCGCATTGCTGGGCTTACCTAGTTATAGGAACTAGGTGCCGTCAAGACATGTTCACGGAGGCCGAACTGGGGTTGTGACAAATAGCCACTTTAACCCAGGGTATTTCCTCAGTTTCAATGTATTTCTCAAAACTAAGGGAATTGTGGGCAGAGTTTGATGCACTAATGCCCTGCCCTGGTTGTGGTTGTGAAGAATCTAAGAAATATGTTGAACATTTTGAATCTCAAATACTGTTGCAGTTTCTAATGGGTCTAAATGAATCATATGCTCAGTCTAGCAACCATATTATGATGATGTCCTCAACTCCTTCAATTAATAAGGCCTATGCTATGATAGTATCTGAGGAAAGTAGGAGATCACTAACACCTCCTACACAGATTCCTGAGATAAATGACGGAATAACCTTGTTTAGTAAC
Organism: Nicotiana paniculata; assembly: GCA_005239505.1. Lineage (NCBI taxonomy): Eukaryota > Viridiplantae > Streptophyta > Magnoliopsida > Solanales > Solanaceae > Nicotiana > Nicotiana paniculata. The sequence continues at coordinate 46,589 of ML339459.1, forward strand.
AATTGAGGCTACAGGGGTACTAGTTCACATGGCTCTGGTAATGGTGTCATGTATAACAATAAGGGAGGATCATCTAGTTCAAGATCAGGTTATTGAAACAAGAGGAATATCCTTTACTGTGACTATTGTCTATTCAAAGGGCATACCAGAGATACTTGCTACAAATTAGTGATGTCAACTTTGCCTCTATGGGTGAAATTACTGGTTTAATGGTTAACATGGCTAGAAATGCAGCACCTAGAAAAGTTCACAATCAAAATGTTCAAGCAGGACTAACAGGACTGGCAGGGATTCCACAGTTTACTCAGGAGTAGTACACTAAAATTCTGCAGATGCTTGGCAAAGGCAGTGAGATTGGTAGTTCATCTAAGAATGTAGGTATAGCAAATGCAGCCATAACTACCAGTGAAGACCTAATTAAGTGGATAGAGTATGATAAGTCTAAAGAGTGCAGAGTTCATTTGCCTACTGGAGAGACAGTAACTGTTAATCACATAGGCTCTACTTATCTTTTTCCTGGTCAAAAGATAACTAATGTGCTGCATATACCTGGATTCAAATAGAATCTCCTCTCTGTATCAAATTTAACAAAAGAACTAAAGTGTGTAGCCATGTTCTTTCCTGATTTCTTCGTTTTTCAGGATCTCTTCAGTGGAAAAGTGAAGGGGATTGGTAGAGAAGACAATGACCTCTATGTGTTCAACCACAGTAGCAAACTTCAGGTGAATTCTGTTGTAATACCTAGCAAACTTCAGGTGGATTCTGCTGAAGTACTTCAGGTGAATCGCAAACTTCAGGTGGAGTCTGCTGAAGTACTTCAGGTGGATCACAAACTTCAGGTGGATTCTGCTGAAGTACTTCAGGTGGATTCTGCTGAAGTACCTGTGTCTCAGGGTAAAGGTGTCTTAAATTCTGTTGGTGCAAATACAATAACTGGCAGTAGACTCAGTGTATATCTTTGGCACAAAAGACTAGGGCATGTTACACTTACTACTTTGAGGAATATGAAAGTTTTTCAATCTATAAAGAATGGTTCATTTAAAAATCACTGTATTGTATGTCCTCTAGCTAAACAATCAAGACTGCCATTTACTTCAAGTAATATTGTCTCAACTACTTGCTTTCACACTATTCATGGTGATGTATGGGGACCTTACAGAGTTCCTACTCATTATGGTAGAAGATATTTTCTAACCTTAGTTGATGATAATTCCAGATATACTTGGATTTTTTTACTTCCTTCGAAGGGTGAAGTAGTTGTAGTGATGAGAAATTTTTTACTCATGGTCCAGAATGTTTTTTCTTGTTATGTGAAAGTGTTTAGGTCTGACAATGGTTGTGAATTCTTTAATTCACAAATGACAGTATTTCTGCAGTCTTTTGGAATCATTCATCAAAGTTCTTGTGTCTACACTCCTCAGCAAAATGGAGTTGTTGAAAGGAGACACAGATATATCTTGGACACTGCAAGAGCCTTGAGGTTCCAAGCCTTAGTTCCTTTAAGGTTCTTAGGAGAATGTGTTCTGGCTACTGTTTATGTGATCAACAGACTGCCTACACCTACTCTTCAAGGCAAGTGTCCCTATGAAGTGTTGCATGGTCAGTTGCCCTCACTACAACATATGCGAGTGTTTGGTTGTTTGGGATATGTTACTGATCTCAAAGGAGGGGACAAATTCTCACCAAGAGCTGTCCCAGCCATATTTCTTGGTTACTCTTTGACCCAGAAGGGGTACAAGATGTATGTTATTCACTCAAAGAGTTTTCAAGTCACGAGAGAGGTAGTGTTCAAAGAATATGTATTTCCTTTCAACCATATTCCCACTACTATCTCATCTCTGTTCCCAGTCCTCGACCTCAGCACTATACCTGCTTCTACTTCTACTTTTATATCATCCACCTCAATTAGTGTTGAATCTACAGAGCCAGTTTTAGACAGTGGCATATCAGACACTGTTGATCATCCCTCATCAGACTCAATAGAATCAGTCGAGACAACTGATGATTCTAACAACTCTATGCCTTCTACTGTCTCTGAGCCCTGTATAAAATCCACCAGAACTAGTAGACCTCCTGTCTGGCTTAAAGATTATGTCACTCAGCAGCAAGGTAATGCTACATGCTATTATCCTATGTCAAACTACTTATCCTATGATCATGTATCCCAGTCCTTTGGTGCTGCTCTTACAACTTTTTCATCTGTTGAAGAGCCTCATTCTTATGTTGAGGCAATAAAACATCCATACTGGATTGATGCTATACAATCAGAGATTGCAGCCTTAGATGATAATCATACATGGAGCATTGTTGATATTCCTTTTGGGAAAGTGCCTATAGGTTGTCGATGGGTGTATAAGGTGAAGTACACTGCTTCACGAGCTGTGGAAAGATATAAGGCTAGGCTAGTGGCTAAAGGGTACATTCAACAAGAGGGGCTTGACTACACAGAAACTTTCTCTCCTGTGGCCAAGATGGTCACTGTGAGATCTGTCATTGCCCTTGCAGCAGCCAAGTACTGGCCAATCTATCAAATAGATGTCCATAATGCCTTTCTACAAGGTGATCTTCTAGAGGAAGTCTGCATGGAGATTCCTCAGGGGTTTGCAAGCCAGGGAGGGACTTCTAAGGTTTGCAAACTTCACAAGTTTTTGTATGGCCTAAAGCAAGACCCTAGACAATGGAACAAGAAACTAACTGATGCACTAATGGGTCTTGGCTTCACTCAAAGCCACTATGACTACTCTCTCTTCACCAAAAAGGAACAGGCTACACTGATAATAGTCTTGGTGTATGTAGATGATCTACTGATGACAGGTACCTACTCTGATATGATTATTAAAAAAAGGAATGACCTCAAGCTCATGTTCAAAATGAAGGATTTGGGAGAGCTGAAATTCTTTCTTGGAATAGAGTTTGCTAGGTCTAGAAAAGGCATAGTAATGAGCCAAAGGAAGTATGCTTTGGAACTTATATCTGAAATGGGACTTGGAGGATCCAAACCAGCTGGTACTCCACTAGAGTCCAATGTGAAACTAACCTCTGTGGAGTATGATCCTTTATCAAAGGTGACTCAGTCTCAGATACAACAAGAGAGGACTACTAAAAGATCCATGTCAATATCAAAGACTCATAGGAAGGTTGTTGTACCTTACTATGACTAGAGTTGATATTGTCTATGCTGTGCAAGTGCTCAGCCAATTTATGCACAAGCCAAACAGTCACACCTTGAAGCTGCTCACAGAGTTGTAAGATACATCAAGGCAACACCTGGTCTAGGTCTGTTGATGCCCTTAGACAGCTCAGGCACACTTACAGCTTATTGTGACTCGGACTGGGGAGGTTGCTTACAAACTAAAAGGTCAGTTACAGGATATCTAGTAAAGTTTGGAGAAGCTACTATATCCTGGAAGTCGAAGAAACAGGATACAATAGCCAGAAGTTTAGAAGAGGTAGAATTCAGAAGCATGGCTTCCACAGTTGCTGAACTGACTTGGCTGACAGGCTTATACAAAGAGTTGGGAGTTCACATCAACTGGCCCATTTCGTTATATTCTGATAGTAAAGCTGCTATTCAGATTGCAGCTAATCCTATCTTCCATGAGCGAACAAAGCATATAGATATTGACTGTCGCTTTGTGAGAGAAAAAATTAGTTCAGGGAATGATCAAGAATTTTCATGTTTTTACTAAGGAGCAACTTGCAGATTTATTAACTAAGAGCCTTGGAAAGTTGCAGCATGACTATCTACTGTCCAAGCTAGGCTTGAAAGACATATTTCAACCATCAACTTGAGGGAGGGTGTTAACAAGAAATGAGGCTAACTGTAGTTAGCTAGTTTAATTAGTGTTAACTGTAGTTAGTTAGTTAATGATAACTGTATTCAACTAACTTAAGTTACAACACTGTATATATTTAACAAGCAGTTAGTTATCATGTACTCTGTATTCATTCTATGAAAAAATAGTTTCTTCTCCAGTGATGCTTCTCCGTATCTTATTCTTCTCTCTTCTCCATTGAAGCTTAATCACTAGAAGTTATCAGATATATTGGGTGTGTGAGTTTGTTAAAAAGATGATGTGTGATAAAGAAATGCCAGTATTTTTGCGCTAAGATATTTCCTACTGTTTTCTCTCATATATAATATTGTTAGTTCAAAGAATTTTGGGCTGAGGGTATAAAGAATTTTACAATATCAGTGTAATTTTAACGAATTTTAGTGCACTTTTGGCTTACCAATTTAGAGTGCCAATGCCTCTTGGATCTTTTTGGCAAAAGCAGTTGAAATACAAATACTAATTTGTCGATATTATATTGGCCAAATTCATGCCTCAATGGTATATAATTGATGTGTTTTTCTCCTACTGCTCTATGTTATTTGTTCATGAATACATCTTCAGTACCAATTTATGTAAATTAGAATTGGTTCTTTAATATATACCTGCTTACATGATTTCTTTGAATTTATTTATCTTCCTAATTTTTGACAGTAAGTTTAGGCTGGGATTCTTACTTTTGTTTTCCTCCTTCTTGTCATTTGACCTTGCTGTTGAATTTTGGCCCCATTTTCCATTTTATAATATAGTTTGTAAAAATTTCATATGAGAGATAAGACTGTTCAACCTTCTAAAGGAGACCCGACAAATTCAAAGAAGAAAGCATCCAAGGAGTAACTTTAATAACTTTAGTTTCTTGAAAGTTTTTTCTTTTAAAATCTCACACAAAAGCCCTCAAATTTCAGCTTACCTTCTTGATTTTCAGCTTATTATTGGATATGTTTAGCTGCTGATTATTCTGCTACTCTCAAAGTTGATTTTTTAGTGTGTAAAATACCTAGCAACTATGTGATAGATTGTGTGTTTTAGTGTGAAAGAATGACCTCTTTAATTAGAAAAAATAAGTATTTTTCACTACTCAATCAAAGTTATTTCCCTACGCTCTAAAAGTTCTGTCATTTCTCTTCAGTTAGCTACTAAAACATCTGAACATGTCTCACAGTAATAAACTTTCATCGCCAATCCCTCCTAAACCACCTGATCAAATACCTATACCTTCTTCAACCACCTTAACAAATACTAACATGATTATTGACACCCCTGTTCCCTCATATAAACAAAAAAATTTCCTTCACAAACCTTACTTAAATTCACTTTTGGCACATACTACGCAAACTACATCTACCAATAGAATTGAACAAGCACCACTAACGCCATATATTATGGAAGAGATGGAGGCTCTGGGAGATCCCTCCATTTTATACCACTCTCCGCTGAGGAAAAAAATAGAATTTACGCATCATGGAAACATGCTATTATTTTCAAGGTATATGGAAGAAAAATTTCACATGAATTGCTTCGACAAAAAATTTATGCTCTTTGGAAACCAACGGAGAATCTACCACTTGTCGATTTAGGGTCTGATTTTTTCCTCCTTAAATTCCAAAAAGAGGAGATAAGATTCATGCACTACAAGATGGAACCTTGTTTGTCCTAAATCATTTCCTTTCTGTTCGACAATGGGAGCCTAAGTTCATGGTATCTGAAACAAAAATCAACTTCTCTGCTATTTGGCTCTATCAGCCTGAATTACCTACATCATTTTATGATATCCAGATTCTACAAAAGCTGGAAAATAAAATTGGTAAATTACTATCTATAGATAATTGTACCTCCTCTAATACAAGAGGTAGATACGCCAGGATATGTGTTGAAGTACCTATTGATCAACCTCTAAGACACATATTTACATAGGAAATCATAAACAACTTATATTATATGAAGGTTTAAATTTGTTATGTGTTAAATGTGGTAGGATGGGTCACAACCAAAGAACTTGTTCTTATTTACCCACTGATAAAAATAATCACCCTCCCTACGATACAGAACATGTCCCTACTCCAAATGCTATTAATCCTACATCTTCAATTACTTCCGAGGAGGAATGGCAAGTTGTTAAATTTCTTAAATGAATTAATCCTAAAAGAAATCTCTCTTTGCCGTTAAAAGGATCTGTAAAACCCAATTTAGTCAAGGAAAATACGACAAATATTCTTAACTTAAGTAATCTCGCTATTAACTGTGCTAATAAATCTCATAAAAATACAATCACCCACCCACCTCCTATACAAACTACTAACCTTTTTCAATCACTTATCCCATATCATTCACCCAATGAGCATTTACTTACTGAAAATGCAACCAATACACTCCAAGGAACAATTATGCCTAATACCCTACGACAATTCAATGCCACCACCCAGTCGGTCCTATTAAATAATTCTCACACAACATTCCATACTACCAAACCAACATGCACATGGCCACGACAGTCAAACACACATGCAAGAACAAATTTCATCCAATCAAACTCCCCCCATCCCACTTCATCAAACTACTACCATTCATCATACCTCTACTTTACAGAGGCATGACAGCTCTCCTTGTCAAATTCTAAACCCAAACTTGTCCCCCATGAAACCACATAATCATGATCCCTCCACTTCTCCTCAATCCACTAAACACTCATATTTTCCTACACAATTTATCTACACACTTAATCAACCGCCTTCTTCACTTATTAACACAATTTCCTGCACAGACCAACCTCTATCTTCCTCAAATACGCATATTGTTTCTTCCACAATCTCTCTTCCTATATTATCAAAAGATGTCTCAAAACCTTTTCAATATTTTAGCCAGGACGTCACAAAACCACAGGCAGTCAACTCACCACCTTCATCACCAACGTACTCCATGCTCACAACCACCATCACACCTCATAATGGAACCAAATACGATAATTTACACATCACAGACACCCCATGCACCAATTCAACAAATTTCTTGGTTGGAAACGGGTCTGCAAAATCACGCACTCACGTTTACGATGGAAGTAAACAATCAGGAGGTAACAATACTAATAAACAACCCAGGGACCTAGCACAAATTGTAATGGAAAGAATGACTCTAGGGACAAAGATCTTTGGCAGGTATCACTGGTCTATGATGCAAGCACCATTCCTGGCACCATATCAACAACTCCAGCTTCTGAAACCATTCTGGGACCCGTCTCACCTTCATGCAAATCATATCCAAATGCCGTTCTATCCAACTCCTACAGTCACAACTCCATGGATACAACCATATACACTTCCATCAAATCCAGTCGTTCCAATGGAGATAGCCACACCACCTCCATCCCCCCACCAGTTGCCACCCCACCCTCACAGTCCACAAGAACAAACGAAAGAATTTCAGGAGGAATTCGAGGCGACAATGATTTACAACATGGAGACTCGTCCGGTTCATGCATGTCTCGATGGAATAAAAGTATTTGTCCAGAAAGAAAAATATATGTCAGGTGCCCCCCAAACCTCATAGCAGTGTCTCTTCGTCTATGTCCAACAACAAATCCGGAGGTGGGGAAGTATGCAATGCTATTTCTTCCCACTCTACATCTATGTTCGGGGGAAACAAGCAGAACCCGAAGAATGGGAGGAGGAGTCAACTGGGGGACCAAACCATCAGCCACATGAACTTCATACTCTGGAACTGTAGAGGAGCCCAAAATGCTGACTTTAGGCGCAATTTTCATTCTTTGCTTGACTACAATAGGCCTTCCTTAGTGGTAGTTTTACTGGAGACACATTGTCAAGATCATCAAGGGATTAAGGATGATTTCAACTTCAGTGGTATGATACATGTATCTAGCGTGGGCCATTCGGGGGGATTGTTATCTTATGGCACACTGAGGCTCTAACTATTACACCAGTAGCAACAACCACACAAGAAATACATTGCAAAATCCTGGTACACCCCTTCAATTTCAAATGGTTATTTACGGCCATTTATGCTAGTAATGATCTAATTAATAGGAAAATATTGTGGCAAAACCTAATGTGCTTGTATGATAACTACAAAGGCCCATGGATTATAGGTGGTGACTTTAATGAAACAACAAACACAAATGATTTGGAGGACTGCCTATAAATAATTCACGTACAAAATACTTTCTAGATTGCATTACTTATTGTCACCTAACTGGTTTGGGTTACAAGGGTAGTCGTTATACTTGGACAAATAGTAGATCAAAAAATCATAATATACTTGAACGCATTGATCGTGTCCTAGTTAATTATGAATGGCTCAATCAGTACCCTGATTCCCTACTCACACATTTACTACGAACACATTCCGATCATTGTCCCCTTTTACTACAATTACAACACCACACTTTACCTCGACAAAAAATATTTCGTTTTGAAACAATCTGGATGACTCATCCAACTTTTCCTTCAATAGTTCAAACTGCATGGCACGACCAACTACAGTTGTTACCTGCCATCAATAAATTTACCACAATGATTCAAGAACAGAACCGTTATCTTTTGGAAATATTTTTAAAAGGAAAAGAAAACTTCTACATAGACTAGGTGGAATTCAAGCTTTAATAGATTATCAGACTAGTTCATTCCTACAAACCTGGAACAACAACTAATTCTAGAATCTAATCACCTCCTTAAACTTGAAGAGAATTTTTGGAAGTTAAAATCACGCATACAATGGTTAAATGAAGGTGACGCAAATACTAATTATTTCCACCTTACAACTCTTAATCGGCGTAGACATAATCGTATCACGGCCCTACAAGACCAAGGGGGTAATTGGATCACGGATTCTCACAAAATCAAGGATACTATTATACACTACTATCAAAACCTTTTCAAAACTCAACAAAATGTCTCTGTTCAAACAAAAGTCATTCAACCATACAACATTCTCACTCAACAACACTGTTGTGCATTGACTCAATCATTACAAGATCTTGAAATTATTAATGCTAGTAGTTCGTTTAAACCTCTTAAGGCTCCTGGACCGGATGGACTACACCCTCTCTTCTATCAAAAATACTGGGACACTATAGCAACTTCTGTAAAATATTTCTGCCATAAAGTTTTTATTGATTACCAAATAGATCCTTCAATTAATAAAACACTAGTCTGTCTCATTCCTAAGAATAAACATGCAGCTACAATAACTCAATACCGTCTTATTAGTCTATGCAACACTATTTATAAAATTATTACAAGAATTATTGTAAATCATCTTAAACCACTTCTGGAACACCTTATCAGTCCTACTCAGTCTAGTTTTCAGAAAAATAGAAGAGCGACAGATAATGTCCTAATTGTTCAAGAAATCATTAACAAATTCCAAAAAATTAAAGGGAAAAATTTCAATATGCTTCTTAAGCTAGAGCTGGAGAAAGCATTTGACAAACTAGAATGGTCATTCATACGTAATACTCTCATTACTCTTAACTTTCCACCAAATTTTACCAAACTAATTATGTCTTGTATCACAACTACCTCAACTTACATTATCATTAACGGAAACCCTATGGAATACATTACACCCACACGTGGTATAAGACAGGGCGATCCTTTATCGCCCTATTTTTTTATTCTATGTATTGAAATGCTTACAAGACAAATCAACATGGCAGTTGACCATCATGTTTGGATACCTCTATCTCTATCCCAAAGAGATCCTCAACTATCGCATCTACTATGCTGATGACATATTCTCACGGCAAAAATTACATTACTGATACTACTTGCAATTCAGTGACTAACACAATTACCTACTTCACCCAATATTCTGGACAAACCATAAACTTAGATAAATCAAAAATTTTCTTTTCAAAAAACTGCACTTCTGAAATAAGAACCCATGTATTACACCTTTTCCATATGAATGAAGGGAAAACTTTTTGAAAATATTTAGGGTTCCCTATTTTTAGGACAAAACCTTCCAAGCGAGATTATCAATTCCTTATTGATAACTTCACTACTAAATTAGCGGGTTAGAAAATAAAATTCTTAACCCGCGCAGGAAGAATCACTTTAATTCGCTCCACTCAAAATCACCTTCCAAACCACATAATGCAGTATATAAAAATCCCAACACATATCCTTTCACATCTAAATTGCTATCAATGAAACTTTTTATGGGCTACCACTACACAAAAGAAGAAAATGCACCTTCTCAAATGGAATACGGTAACCAAGTATTTAGATCAAGGAGGCCTAGGAATCCAAATTTTATGTGCTAAAAATCAAGCTCTCCTTGCATCACTTGCATGGCGACTTTTTCAAAATCCACAATAACTCTGGGCACAGGTACTACTCCACCAATACCTGCGACCCCACATAAAAGAATATCTAATACATCCTCCACTTGGCGCAATATTATTCAGGGTTGGCATCACTGCCGATAAGGATATCAATGGAACATTAATACGGGGCAGCATGTTAGATTTTGGCATGATCCTTGGATCAGCCCTAATATGACTCTAAGAAATTCAATCACGGGTCCTCTTCCACATCATGAAGAATTCAATCTTGTTTCTAACTACTACTACAATCATACATGGCATTTAAATAAATTACCGTTTATCCTGCCTATCCAAGTTATTACGAAAATTCAAGAAATTTATATGCCCTATAAAGCCAATTCTTTTGATCAAATTTATTGGACCCTTACAACACATGGTACTTTCTCAGTGAAATCAATCTATACATCTATCACTTCTCAAGAAAGTTTTCAGTATTCCTACAAATGGATTTGGAAGTTACCCATTCCTCCAAAAATCAGTTTCTTCCTCTGGCTCTTAGCACATGATCGACTTCCAACTTCTATGTACCTGTCTCAATTAGGCATCCTCATCTATTTGTCCCCATTGTAACATAGCACCAGAAACTATTACGCATCTCTTCTTACAATGTCCCCAGATAAATCAAATTTGGACTGCTTTTAATATTTCTCTACCATCCTTGGATTGCACTGTTCCCCAACCTAATAATTTAGGTTGGTTACATCACTTAGTGCATATATCACATCCATCGACACCTTATCACATTCCTACAACAACCTTCGCACCATTTGTCCTATGGTCTCTTTGGACTCACAGAAACAAAGATGCTTTTGAATACACAAAAAACCTTATGCATATACCTACTATTATTAACATGGCAGCAGAATATTACTCCTTAACAAACAAAAAACCTAAAGGAATTCCTGCTACTCCTATATACTTTAAATGGCATCCACCAGAGGCAAATATTTTTAAACTAAATATTGATGGCTCTTGCACTACTAACCACAATAAATATGGTATTGGCGGAGTTTTTCATAACCACCAGGGAAACTGGCTTTTAGGTTATGCTGGAAAAGCTACACCGGGTGTACCAGTTCAGACTGAACTGCTTGCCTTACTCATGGGCCTTAAAATTGCAGTCTCACACAGACTTTATCCCCTTATCATTGAGACGGATGCTTAGGCATTAATAGGTATGTTTACATCACCACCTATCTAACATACTAATATTATTAATGATTTCAGGTGGTTGCTCCTCCAGTTGGCTAGCCCTTGTATCCAACACATCTACAAAGAGCAAAATTGTGTTGCAAATACTTTAGCTAAATTTGGAGCCACGCATGCACAAGAGAGTTGCATCTTTTTTGGGAGCCCGCCACTTTTTGCAGAAGCTTCTTACTATCGGGACCTCAATGGTCCACCTCACAAGAGGCTTAGCAAATGCAATTCCACCAGTTCAACACAATTGGCCTCTGTAGTACCTACTCTATGTGATTAACTCCAGCTTATCTTGTTCGGTTAATAGGAATATTTCTAGTACTAGTTCTACTGTAAGCAATGATTTTTGTATGGAGGGTTATGTATCACCAACTTACTCACTTGATATGATGCCTCTAAGGCACCTTGTTCACTGCCCTACGGGGCTTGTTTGATTATATAATATTAGTAATCCTTTTGACCCTCCCCCCTCCCCCCCCAAAAAAAAACCTTCTCAAAATCTTTTGAAGTTTTACATTTGTTTTGTTTAGGTCAAGAATCTTTCAAGAAAGCTGCATATAGACTCAGCAAGCCACTGATCAGTGATGATGGGAAGGTTTATGTGTGTTCAGAAAAGAAATTTTTTGCCTTTGAAAGCAATGGTTCTTTGTCATGGACGTTATTAGGGTTGAGGTTTAATTTGGGTTATAAATCGCTGGGTCGCGGGTTATGGGTTGGTGGGTTTCATGGAGCGGGTCGTCTCTTATGTGCCCTAATTTAAAACAGGCATGGATGGATGCCGCGTGGCACCTCCGTCTCATTAAGGGCAGATTTGTTAGGATAGTTGAACGGCAGGGACTTTTATGGCCCAATAGTATAAGGGGGGATAATTTTAAACAATTTACCATAGTAGAGGGACATATCAAACCCTTTTCCGTATATTCTAACTACTAGAAATTGGAGTTATGGCAACGTTTTTTATTGCCACGGATCAGTAACTGTTGCTATAGATAGTATATTGTTACGGTTTTAACTGTTACAAATAATTATTGGACCTACCGAAACACTTAGCAACCGAACCATTGCAATAGTCTTAAAACCGTTCCGATAGAGGTATATATGGCAATGTTTTGTATAGCCGTAGAAATAAATCAATCTATGATAACGGTTCTATCTATTGTTACGGCCATTAATTCCCTCCTTATTATTCACCCAAATTTTCTATACCCACTAAAATTAAATGGGGCCACCAACTGATTTTTATTTTTTATTTTTTATTTTTTAGTTTTTATACCTGATAAAACACTACCAATGTGTAAACCCCCAATTTTAGGGTACAAGAGTCACACTATCGAAAATTACGAGGAGACTAACATTCTACTCCAGGCTTTCGATCGGACTCCAAGCTCATCGATCAACAGCTCTATGCTTTCGAAAATTACAAGGAGACGATCGACAATCTCCTCCAGGCTCAACAAATCCTCCATAAACGGCGGCTCTGGAGGCGGCATGCTAATCCTTTAGAGTTTCTCCAAATCTGAAAATCGGTAAATAGACTCTTATTGCAAAAGTTTCTTAATCGGTAAATATACTCTTATAGCAGATTTTTAAATTTGTTTTTGTTTAAATTTCCGTGTTGGTTTTTTGTGTTTTTCTCTTAAATTTCTGGGTTGGTTGCTCGTGGGTTGATTTTTTGTGTTTTTGTTTAAATATCTGTGTTTCTGTAAGCTTTCTTCATGGGGAATTTTAGTTTAGATACGTTGGAGGAATTCTATTTTTGTGGGCTAAATTAGAGAACTACTGCGGAAAAACAACAAACCAGTAGGTGTCCTCATCTTTGATATTATATTGTAGTGACACTGCCAAGGTTTGAGTATTTGTCATATTAGAGCTTTGCCAATTTCCTTGAATTAGGCATTTGACTATGAAGTGCAGAATGCAAAGTTTAGGAAGAAATTAGGCATAAAGCTTCGAGCTTGACACTTACCATACCCGATCGAGTTTTAAGTAAAGGCTTACACATCTATAGTAAATTTTTCAATAGTATTTGAAGCTAAATGGGTTTCAAATACAATTCAATTAGCAGATTCTAGCTAAAAATATAGTAAAAGAATGGAATTTTGAACAAAGTAAAAACATAGTCATCGAAGTGTCAAGCTTGACTGTCAAAGAGTATGATCTCCAGACTATAAATACTTCATCTATAGATACCAACACTCGGACAAGATCCATGTCCAGGGAAGATCCATCCCTCAATCATATCACTACGCCACTGGGGGTGTGTTACAGACTCCGGAGGGTCTACTACAGCCCAAGCGCTATCATAAGCCAGATCCAGGCATAAATCAATAGACATGCTGCGGCCTGCAGTCCGATCCCATAATTGTCACTCGATATCAGGCTCTCGGCCTCACTCAGTCATCACTCTCCAATCCCGCTCACACAGGCTCACAATGCATGAACTAGCCCGAATAAATGATATAATGTGCAAAACAACATTACCGAGACTGAGACATGATATGATATGCAATAACATGACTAAGTATATAGTATCAATGAAATATATGAAATGACAGCAATAAGCGACCACTCGGGTCTCAACAGTACCTACGTTAGATCTTAACATAACATCTATCATGATTTCTAACATGTTTGCATTTAATCACATTGACAGTAGCGCGGATATCAACAAGAGAATGAATCCAGGTTACCATTCTCACAGTGCACGCCCTCACATCCATCACTTGGCATGTGTGTCACCTCAATTACAATCATATAACATATCGCTCGGGGTTTCGAACCCTCAGAACCAAGTTTGGAAGCATTACTTACCTTAAATCGGACGAAAATCTACTCTGTGATGCCTTGCCGCTCGACTCGGCCTCAAATCGCCCCAAATCTCAATGTGTTTCCCGTTGAATCTCTCTTAAAAAATCTCTCAAAAGCTTCAACCCCGACTTCAAAAGTGGCGGAAATGGGCAAAATTTTGCGAAGGGTTTAATTTATACCTTCTGCCCAATTAATCCGCATTTGCGGCCCATACACTACACTTGCGGTTTCCGCTTCTACGGAAAATTATCCGCTCCTGCGGATTTCACTTATCTAGCCCGTTCCGCATCGACGGTCTCCATCTCGCACCTACAGGCTCGCATGTGCACTCACTTGCCTGCTTCTGCGGAAAATCCCCCAAGCCTCCAACTCCGCACTTGCGGCCCCCATACTGCACGTGCGACCTCTGCATCTGTGATCTCCCTTCCGCAGGTCCGGAAAAGCAGAACCAGCAGCACCAGCTGCAATCTCTCAAGTCCAAACTTTCCAATGACCATACGAAACCATCTCGAGCCCCTCGGGGCCTCAACCAAATATACCAACACACATGTATCATCACCCAAACTTAGTTGAACCTTCGGAACACTCAAAACAACACTAAAATACCAAATTACCCTCGGATTCATATCACACCCCGAAATCCCACCATTGGGCCGTGATGGCATCTAACGTTGAACCCGCTAGACAAGCCAACGTATATAGCTAAACTAGCATAATAATCTCAATTTTTCAGAATAAGCTAAAACAATTCGAAATTTAATCAGCGGAATAAATACTGTCTCGAGCTAAGTAAGAACAATCATAATACAATGACGCAAAATTTCCCAAAACCTGGAGTCACAGCCTCACGAACTGTCTAAGAGTGCTAAATACAAGTCTGAAAGGAAATACATGTCTGCCTCTGAAACTAAAGGAAAAACAAGACAGAATCGAAGACAAAGTGATGGAAGAGACGCCAAGGCCCACGAACGCTAGCGGGTATACCTTGAAGCCTCTATGATGAGCTGGAAGACCCTCCCACTAATGATGTCCTCCGGGTCCGGCTGCGTAATCTGCACAACATAAAGAAGTACAGGTGTAGCATCACTACAACCGACCCCATGTACTGAGTAAGTGTCTAGCCTAACCTCGGCGAAGTAGTGACGAGGCTAGAACCAGACTACCAAATCAACTTGTGCAGTTCAAATAAATATATATACATATGTGCAACGGATAAGAAATATAGGGAGAAAACAACGAATAAAGGAAGGGGGACATGATGTGGGGAGATAACAATTTCATATAGGAAATCTCAATAAGGAAAAAAAAGAAAGAACAACAAGCCAACATATCAATAAAGACAGAAATCACAAACTTGCACGGCATCACCCTTCGTGATTTTACTCTCGTCCTCACTATGCAATGTTAATGTAATCAATGTAAATCATGGCACAACATCACCCTTCGTGCTTTTACTCTCGTCCTCACTATGCAATGTATAATCTAATCAATGTAAATCATGGCACGACATCACCCTTTGTGCTTTTACTCTCTTTCTCACTGTATAATCAGTGAATATGGTACGGAATGGTACATCGTACTGCACGACATCACCCTTCGTGCTTTACACTCTTTCCTCACAATATCAAACAATGCACGGCATCACCCTTCGTGCTTTATCACTCTTCCTCACCCAAACAACAATCACAAACAAGGGCAAGGGAGTGAACAAAATAGAAATAATAACCCCGGCAAGGGAGCAATATCAAACAATGCACGGTATCACCCTTCGTGCTTTAACACTCTCCCTCACAGTGCACGGCATCACCTTTCGTGCTTTAACACTCTTCCTCACCCAAACAACAATCACAAACAAGGGCAAGGGAGTAAACAAAATAAAATAGAAATCTCGACAAAGGAACATCAATTAAACAATTAAATCCCGGCAAGGGAACAATGTCAACAATTAAATCCCGGCAATGGAACAATAACAGTAATCTCAACATCCCAACAAGGGAGACAATATCAACGCAACAATGACCCGGCAAGGGTATTATCTTAGTAGCTCTTTCTCTTTCTTTCACTTCTTTTCATAACTTACTCTATTACTTGAGCCAATGCTCCAAAGATACAATTATTTCATAAACCTTCATCGTTCGTGTTACAATCTGAGTCAATGCTCCAAGGATACAATTATTTCATAAACCTTCATCATTCGTGTTACAATCTGAGCCAATGCTCCAACAGAGTTTAAAGAGTACAATTCCCTTCACATATCCTTCACAACATATAGAAATCATCAATTAAGCATGGAAATTACCACAAAATCAGAATATTCACAATATAAGGACTCACGGTCATGCTAGACACCAATGTATAGATACTCGTCACCATGCCTATACATCGTATTTGACATTTAGCAAGTAGAAAATTATACTCCACTCCTATTCCCTCAAGCTAAGGTTAGACCGAACACTTACCTCAGGTCCAAAGTATAACAATCAACCTTCTAACACCTCCTTTCCTTTAGAATTCAACTCCAGAATGGTATTATCTAGACATAATCAACTCAAGTATATCAATAAGGATTCGAGGATTCAATTACATGGCCTAATTATCCATTTCCTAGCATTATTTCAAAATCATCAAAATTCGACCCCGGGCCCACTCGCTCGGATTCTTGAAATTCTCGAAGGGAATACTCACCAAAGCCTAAGGATCATTAATATACGATTTTTACTTGATTTCATGGCCAATTCACAGAAAATTCTAAGGTGATCACAAGTTCTAGGTTATTACCCAATTTCTTAAATTTTTGCACTAGTTTATGTGGTTAATTAAGCTAAGATGCATGCATGAAACAAATTTATGGGTGGAATTTACTTACCTTACAAGACCTGGTCGAAAGCTCTTAAAAATGGTGGAAATCGCCTAAGGAAGAAGATGAAAAATGAGAGAAATGAGTTTAAAACCCGTACTTAAACTCACTGCCTGAACAGTGATCGCACCTGCGATGGCTGGGACCGCACCTGCGGTCTCGCACTTGCGGTAAGAACCTCGCACCTGCGGTCTCGCTCTTGCGAGAAGAACCTCGCACCTGCGGAATTGGGCTAGGGGGTCTGGGATCGCACCTGCGAAGTGGAGACCGCACATGCGGTCTCGCACCTGCGAGAAATGCTCCGCATATGCGATGGCTGGCCAGGCCACTGGTGGTCGCACCTGCGATGCCTGGGACCGCACTTGCGATCTCGCACCTGCGATGCTGGGCAACTGCACCTGCGGTCACACCAGAGCAGGTGTACCAGCAGCTGTGTTTCCTAGTTTTTAGCCCCGTTAGGTGCCCGGAAGGCACCTGGGCCCACCCGAGCCCTAATACAAATATACCAACGAGTCCCAAATCATCATACGGACTCGCTCGAGCCTTCGGAACACTCAAAACAATGCTAAAACTCGAAATCACCCTCCAAACCTCAAGAACCAAACTTAGGAATTTTTGAGTTTTCTAACTTCGCTAGCAGCGTGCTGAACTGACCTATGCATCTCGAAATGATACCAAATTTCACAGTTAACTCACATAACATCCTACGAACTTGTCCGTGCAATCAAATCGCCAAAACAACATCATACACATCGAATTAGGCCTCAAAATCCATGAATTCTATCAAATTTCATAAAACATCAAATTTTCCATTTTTAAGTCCGAAACACGTCAAACGAAATCCGATTTCAACCAAACTTTATAGAAAGTGTTTAAACCATATATCAGACCTGTATCGGGTGCCGAAACCAAAATACGAGCCCGATACCATCGCTTTCTAATCAGACTTCATTTTTAATTTCCTTAAATATTTTCAGAAAACAATTTTACTCAAAAAATCATTTCTCGGGCTTGGGACCTCGGAATTCAATTTCGGGCATACGCTCAAGTCCCATATTTTCCTATGGACCCTCCGGGACCGTCAAATTACGGGTCCGGGTCCGTTTACCCAAAATGTTGACCGAAGTCAAACTTATTCATTTTAATATCAAGTCTTAGCATTTTTCACAGAATTTCATATTTAAGCTGTCCGGCTACGTGCCCAGATTGTGCACACAAATTGAGGCAAATACAAATGAGGTTTTCGAGGCCTCGAAAGTACAGAATAGGTAATAACATAGGTGATGACCCTTTGGGTCGTCACATTTCAAGCCTAAGAACTTCTAAACTTTCAAATTCCGCCAATGATGCCGAAACATACCAAACCTCATCCGAATGACCTGAAATTTTGCACATACATCCCAAAGACCCTACGAATCTATTCCAACTTCCGGAATTCCATTCCGACCTTGATATCTAATTTTTCACTGCCGACCGAAATCACCAAAAATTCATTTTCTCCAATTCAAGCCTAATTCTACCACGGACCTCCAAATAACATTCTAAACCCACTCCTAAGTCCAAAATCATCTAGCGAAGCTATTCGAACCATAAAAAAACCAAATTCCGAGATCATCTACCTATAAGTCAACTTCCGGTTGACTTTTCCAACTAAATATCCAACTTAAGAGACTAAGTGTCTCATTTCTCTCCAAGATCACTCCGAACCCGAGCCGACCAACCCAACACAACATAAAAGAGTTGAACCACACATAATGAAGCAGAAACACGGGAAATGAGGCTAAAATTCTCAGAACGATCAATCGGGTCGTTACATAGATACATCAGTACAAGCTATAAACATTAATGTTTTCATTATTTTAGAACATACTCATTCGTAGGAACAGTCATGTGAAACATAATTGTCTTTGCAGTTAAATTAGCCCTATGATTTATTTTCTTAATACAGTTTTAGACCTATCACTGATATTTTGTATTTATCTTTTGTTGAACCAATATATTATGTTGTTCACGTTCTAAATATTCAGTCTTGGATGTGAAATTAAATAACATATCTCCAGTTTCTGCTCAATCTCAACCTAGGGTTATGAGATCTTATCCTTTAGGTATCAAATTTTATTTTCATAGAGAAAAGCGAATTGTATAGTTTCTCTAGAAAGGTAGATTTTTAATTTTTTTTTACCTCCAAGTATGGCTTTCTTGATCCCTGGACTTTGCTTACCTTGAATACTAATTTTGGTGATTTGAATATATTGTATACGATCCATGGGTTATGGTGAAAAATGTTGGATGAATCTCCTAAGATGAACATATGAGTATATATGTGGAGTGAATAATTTTCTTGATAAGGCATTTGAACGAGTCACCCAGGGAAATAAAATATTATGCCCTTGAAAAAAGTACATTAATCTCTATTGGCATTATAAAAATATGGTGGAGGATCATTTGATTATTCATGGGTTTGTTGATGGTTATACCAAGTGGATTTTCCATGGGGAGGGATTTTCCTCGAGAAGTACACCTCTTCCAAGAAATAATGATGAATGTTCTAACATGCGTGACGATATTGATGGAATACTTCATGATACATTGAGAAATATAGAGGGTCAGGCAGGGGATGAAGAAGGAGTTTGGGAAAGACAATCTGAAGATGCAAGGAAATTTTTCAAATTACTAGAGGAGGGAAAACAAGAGTTATCTTCGTGGTGTGAAAATTTCAGTAAACTGAATTTCACTATTCGGTTGTACTTGCTTAAATCCCTGTATGGGTTGAGTAATGTGGCTTTCTCAGATTTGTTAGAGTTGATAAAAGAGGCATTTTCCTTTGCTCAGGTACCAGAATCTTTCGACAAGGCTAGAAATATGATAAAAGATTTGGGTCTTCATTATGAAAAATACATGCATGCCTTAATGATTGCATGTTATTTTGGAAAAAAAAATGAGAAGGCCGATAATTACTCTATTTGTGGGTCTTCAAGATGGAAGAATGCTGGTCCTTTGAATAATGCAAGCTCTAAAATTCCTGCAAAGATTTTAAGGTACTTTCCTTTAAAGCCTAGGCTTCAGAGGATATTCACGTGTCCTGAAACGGCTGCTACAATAAGATGGCATGCTAATGAACGACTCAATGATGGGAATATAAGACATCTTGCTGACGGGGAAGCTTGGAAAGATTTTGATTCTTTGCACCTTGATTTCTCTAGCGATCCTCGTAATGTTAGATTGGGTCTTTCAAGTGATGGTTTCAACCCGTTTCGGATGATGAGCATTTCTCATAGAACGCATCCTGTTATGTTAATGAATTATAATTTATCATCGTGGATTTGCATGAAGCGAGAGTATATAATGCTGTCTATGATCATTCCATGTCCATCGTCTCTAGGAAATGATATAGACGTGTACCTACGACCATTAATTGAAGAATTGAAGGAACTATGAGAAACGAGGATAGACACATTTAATGCTATAACCAACCAAACTTTCCGAATGTGTGCTGCCTTATTGCTGATAGTTAGTGATTTTCCAGTATTAGCTATGCTTTCAGGATGGAGCACTAAGGGAAAATTAGCATGCCCCACTTGCAATTATGACACATGCTCTCAATATCTCAAACACAGTCACAAGATATCTTACTTGGGTCATCGAAGATTTTTGCCTCTTGATCATCCATTCCGAAGAGATAAGAAGTCATTTGACGGTAAATAGGAGCATAGACTTGCACCTGCTTCTTTTTCGGGTGAAGAAGTATTTGAAGAGCTGATTGAATTCAACAATATCTTTGGAAAGGGAACTAAAAGAAGGTCTCGGAGTGCTAAGGGTCCGTGGAAAAAGAGAACCATTTCTTTTGACTTGCCATATTGGGTGCATAACAAATTGAGGCACAATCTTGATGTGATACACATTGAGAAAAACATATGCGATAGTTTGCTCGAGACTTTATTGGAAATAGATGAAAAGTCAAAGGACCATGAAAATTCTCGATATGACTTACAAGAAATGGGGATACGAAAGGAGCTACAACCAAAAACAAATAATCATGGAACTATAAGTTTGGCTAAATCTTGTTTCTACATGAAACCAAAAGAGAAAAGTTTGTTTTGTACTGTCATGAAAAATGCTAAATTACAAAAAGGGTGTGCTTCAAATATTTCAGAACGTGTGCATGTGAAGGAGATGAATATATAAGGGTACAAGAGTCATGGCGCTCATTTCATGATGTATTACTTGCTCCAGGTTGCTATTAGAAAAGTGTTGCCCAAGAATGTTTCATTGGCCTTGATTAGGTTGGGAAATTTCTTTAGATCTATATGTAGTAAGGTCATTAGGAAAAGAGATCTTGAAAAAATGCAGCCTAAAATTGTTGAAATAACATATGAGCTTGAAAAAAAATTTCATCTATCATTTTTTGACATAATGCCACATTTGCCTGTTCATTTGGTGAATGAAATTAAGCTTGGGGATCCGGCTCATCTTCGTGGGATGTATCCCGTTGAGAGAAACCTATGTAAGTAGAAGGCATTTGTACGCAATAGATCTTGTCCAGAAATATCAATAACATAGGGGTTTTGGCTGATAAGTGCTTGACTTTTTGTTCGAGATACCTACATGATGGCGTGAAGACAAAATTCAATAGGTACCAAACTGTGGATGATGATTTCTCTCAAAATATGTTACCTTTATTCCCTAATATAGTTCATCCAATTGGAAGTAAGAAAAAATTACTTTTCTCATGGATTAACAGTTACATTTTGAAGCACATCGATATGCTCTGTTCAATACCGAAGATGAGCAAATGGAAAAGTTTATCGAGTAAGATAAATTTTATACATATTTATTTATATTTTATATTTGTTTATTATATGATTAAACTTGAAATATTCATTATTGCAGGGAACATAAGAATTTAATAGTTAATCATAATAGATCAAATGCATGGGAAAAAGCGAGGAATCATAGTAGGGAATTCAGTAATTAGTTTAAAGGGAAAGTTAAAAATATTGTAGTGCTAGATAATTTATGATGGCTAGCCAAAGGAATCAATATGGTGGCCAAAATATATACTGCATATTTTATTAACGGATACCGTTTTCATACCAAATAACGGGATTCCCGTTGCAAGACTCAAAATAGTGGAGTGACTTTATCGGCAACAACTGATAGTTTTGTTAGTGCTAGGGATCAAAATCCCATCTATGGTGATGTTATCTATTATGGAGATATTCAGTCTATCATTGAGGTTGATTATTGGGGTTGTTTTAGCGTTGTACTATTTAGATGTGATTGGTTTTGTAATGAAATAGATGATTATGGGTTAACTCGTGTGTACTTCAATAGATTATGTAGTACAAATGACCCTTTTGTGTTGCATCACAAGTTTATCAAGTTTTTTATGTGGAAGATCCAATTGAAAAAGATGTTTATTATGCAAGAAATAAAGTACCTGTTGATTTGTATGATCTTAGAGGAAGAGAATTGTCCCAATATTGGAGACACATTTTGGAGGGAACCTAATAATGACATTGGTTTCTCCTCTAGATTACTTGATGTTGACGTTAGATGGTCAAGAGAAGATGTACCCGTTGATATTTTTGACATTCCAACTAATGAACAACATTCACATGATATGATTATAGAATCGGAAGAGGAGGATGGGTTTGATGATACTGATTGGGACTGGATGGAAGGAGATGATTAAATAAGAAAGTTCTGAAATTCTTTTTTTGAATAAGTGATAATGCCTTTATATATAAGATATATTTTTGTCTATATCTTATAGATTATTATTCTAATATGCTTCAATTTTGCAGGATTTGGGATCTAGCAACTTTGTTGCTGCTGCCGAATTAATTGACAGAGAACAATTATTGTTTTCGGGAATATAATTCTGGTAATGTTTTTGCTAACCTATTTGATATTTGAATAATAAATTACTTTAAAATGCTTTTGCTAACCTATTTCGCGTTTGCTTTTTTGAATCTGAAGGATATTTTAATAGTGATATATCAAGAAGGGTGCTCAAGCAAAAATAAAAAAAAATATCCAATCGTATTGCAGCTGGATCACTTGCATCTTTGCGAAACCAAAAAATTTTGTCGTTGACAACAAAAAGAACCTCTCAAGCTATAAGGTCTAATGAAAATGAAGAAAGACAATCAGAATCTCGATCACTTGCATTTTTATGAAATCAATCGTTGACAACAAAGAGAATCTTTCATGCAATAATGTCTAATGAAAATGAAGAAAGACAATTAGAAGATGAAAAGGTTTCGCAAAGATCTCAATTGCAAGAAAAAGTGCGGCAAGTGCTATTGATTTCTACCTCTTCTACAGCACAAGGAGTACAAGAACAAGTGCGGCAAGTGCCAATGGATTGCATCACTCCTACGTCACAAGTTGTGCATGAATCATCTGAAGATTCTACCAATCATGAAGCAATTGAAAAATCTGAGGAACCAGGCACGTATATATAAATTTTATCATAAAATTAACTAACACTGGTGATTGGTGATTATCCATATTTTGAATTAGTGCAGGCTGTCACACCTCCCATTTTTATAAGCCCCAAGGGGATACGGGAGTTTTTCCACTTAAAGTGA
>ML339461.1:0-10753 GCA_005239505.1 Nicotiana paniculata
CTTTTATTTCCTGTTTTGTCTATATGTGATGCACTGAGGACAATGCATGATTTAAGTGTGGGGCGTTGTATATAATTTTTGTGATTTGTTGTGTGCATTCTTATTAGTAGCTTTATTTTTTCTTGTTGATAAGTTTTTATTTTTAAAATAAGTCTTTATTTTTTTAGAAATATGTGGACTCTTCCTGACGATGGATCTCCTAGACAGTTTTCTTGAAGGAAATGAGTCTAAAGAAAATAACAAATTTTTTTTTTAGGTAATGTAGTAATTCCCCCTTGGTTTTTCTTTGGACCACGGTTCTTTTCCAAGGGTTTTNGTCAGTACGTTGGTTGTGACGCTTAGGCTCAATTTTTGACTCCAGAATAAATACATTAAATCATGGATTCTTAAGATTTGCTTAACTGTTTTGACTGGAGTGTCGTGATAAATCCAATCCTGAGTGAGTTATCTGCCATGTGTGTGTGAGATTTGAATGTTATTCTGTGCATTGCATCTGATGTCTAGAACTTTCCCCGTGTGTGTGCGAAGCGAAATAGAAGTTTTATTCAGTCTTGGAAGTGATATAGGCATTTATTTCTTGAGCCAATTATCTATATTTTACCCACCTATTTGTGTTGTATCGTCGTTAACCCCGTTGAGCCTAAAATCCTGTTTCTTTGGCAACCACATTACAAGACATATTCCCTTTTGTTTGAATCGATCTTATATTTGAACCTTGTCACCTCCTGTAAGCACTGGAAATGTCTAAAATATGAAACAATTAAAGTGTGGGGTGGTAGGTTGGTTTGTGAGGGGAATAATTGAAATAAGGAGAAGGTGCACGTTTGAAAAAATAATAATAATAAGAGTCACTTGAAAAAGAAGAAAAAGAAGAAAAATAAAAAGAAATAAATGAACAATTGTCTTGTGTTGAAATAAAAATATATGTGGTGACTCTTAACGTAATTGTTCTTAAAGAAATGTGGGGTAATAACATCGTTGTGAAGGTGGAATTTGGCTATATTAAGTTTGAGGTTGAACAGTAAAGTTATGTATTAAAGTGATTAGGGAGATGTAGTCACTCTTATATCCAAATGTATCCTACCCGTCCCGCAGCCTACATTACAACCGAAGAAATTCCTACTTGATCCTAGACTGAATGAGCTCGATTAGTAGAGTATTACACTACGGGAAAGCTTATGGTGCATCTTGTGTGGCACATGAATGTTTATTTCTGAGAGCGAGTGAATTCTTTCTATCTTGAGTTCCTAAGTATTCTTAAATTTTATTGTGTGAGGAACTAGCTCTTTAATTTGGTGAGGGCACATGATTCATGACGGAAAGGTAATGTTGTTGACCTCTAAGTTAGAATAGTTAGTGAATTGTGAATAAATCATGGTATATGTGAGTCGATTATTGAGGCGAGGATGTCACACCTCTGTGCTTGAAATGTTTTAAATATTCTTTGTATAACGTGTTAAGGGATTTTCTTAATAATTTGTGTACATGAGTGTAGTTTGATTGCTCGAGGACGAGCAAAGGTTTAAGTGTGGGGTCTCCCTTCCATGGTTATTTTATTGGGGTCGAAGATGCTACCGTCCTGATTGAAGCATCGAGTCTCTTCGACGAGGCTCAACAAGTCTTGAATGGGGTAAGCTTCAATTCCTCTTGTTAACATCACACTTGTGTTTATTTCATCTTTTCGTGTCTTATTTCCTTTCTTCTTTTCGTATAGTCCTTGGAACTCCATCAGAAGGAATTTTCAAAATCACGAGCAGAGCTGAGCCGATGTGAGGTCGAACTTCAAGGGCTCTCGGAGGAGAGAAATGCCCTCAAACGTCTCTGCGGGCAAAAATAAGAGGAGATCAAGGACCTCCGAGCCGAGTTGGCCACGACTCACAAGGAACAGACCGACCTGACTTACCAGGTAATGAAAATCTTAGAAGATCATGGCATCAGTTCGGGGACGGTGGCTAATACTTCAATCTCACAGGTTCAGCAGAAAGTCGAGAGAATCGAGCAGTTCCGGGAGGAGGTCAATATGATGAAGGCGGAGACCATGGAGTGGAAAGAAAATATGGACCGCCTTGCTTTAGAGAAGGAAGCTACTCAAGCCCAATTGTCATTGGCTGAAAGTCAACTTCGAGGTATGAAGGAGAAGAGCTCGACTCAGGCAAAGAAGATAGAGGAGCTCGAGGCTCGGTTGGCCACCGAACTTGCAAAGGCCAAATCTGAGGCTGAGAAGGCTAAAATCGACGCGGAGGCAATCGTGGCCATTTACTGGTCTGATGCTGAAGTTGTTCAAGCCCAAGCAAGAGAAGCTGTCGAGGCCACCCAAACTCGAGCATAGTGGGTTGCCGAACTCGCCATGTTCCAATATCCGAGAGTAACCCTCGAGGAGATCCATGCTCGGGGTTTTGATCTCACTAATGAGATATAAAAGGCCAAAGAGCACGAAGACGACGCTAAGGCACTGGCCTCCTCCTCCTCCTCTGATGATGATACCGAGAGTGGTGTCGAGAGAGAGGGTGGGGGGGACCCCGATGGAGAAGAAGCCACCCCCGAGAATAGTTAGGAACCTTAGGATTTTTCTTTTTTGATTTCTTGTTTAGGACCCTGATCGGTCCTTGTAAATATCTTCACATATATTAAATATCTCTTTTATCTCTGACTTGTCTTTATTTTATTTCCTGCCTTGTGAAAATTCTATTTCGTTTGTGACTTCTGAAAATTTTGTTTCATGCATGCCTCATGAAGGTTTTGTTCACAAGTTTGGAACTTAGGCAATTTGACTGAAGTCGGACTAGTGTAGTCTTTATAATCGAGTGAGTACTTGCTCGAACTCGAAGTAGGGTGACCCTTAGGTTTTAATTGAGTGAGAATGATTTCTCTAACTCAGAAATAAAATGGCCCTTAGTCTCTTGAATTAAGCCGATATGGCCATAGTAAAAAGAATGGCTTTTCTCCCCCTTTTCGGCTTGAAAACTTTATTGTTTAATCATGTAAAATATGTTATTCCTTAGCATGAAATAAATTTTTTTTTCATGATTTCGAACGAATTTGCACCCATTAGGGTTTTTGAAGGTCGATATTATCGAGACATTTTGTAATTCAGCCGAGGGTAGCCTTTTTTAACCGGTTTATAAAAATATTTGAAGGCCTATTTTATAACAGAAATCAGACGTCTTCGAATGATTTTAATTTGGCCGTATCCTTTAGCTTGGGATTTTCCTCTTGGGATTGTTTCCTTGTTATACTTTGAACTTGTTTGAAGTATCAGTCCCCAAGTGGTGTGGCCGTGGCCTTTAGAATTGAGGTTTGCCTTTTTAAGGTCTTACAATCTCGAGGTTTTAGTAATTCGATCATGTCAATTTTTTGATGACAGTCCCCGAGTGCGAGGTCAATTGTTCGAACTTTATTTGTGATCGGCCCTTAAGCCAGTATCCATAATAGATCGCAAGTACAAAATTTCTCTAAGGCATGAAATATATTGCAAGAAAAATACTTCTTTCAATAGATTATACATGCATACATGTTTTCCATTAGGGCTCGAGTAATCTACACGGGCATGATTCATTCGATTGTTTGACCCTTACAAAATTTACCTATCGAGGCCCTATTGAAACGAAGTACTTTCCTTATAACATTCGAGGGTGATGCCCCCGGTATTCGAGGCTGATTGTAAAGAAGCCTCAGATACTGTTGAATTGCTCTAAGTTATCACGAACAATGGTTGCCTCGTTAAAAACCTAGCCGAAAAAACCCATTTGGGACAAAAATCGATCTAAGGGAAAAAGAGTGCAATACATGCTTTTAGACCTAAGGACTTCGCGTTGAAGAGTCTCTCGATGTCTTCGATAGAATACCTGCAATCAGTTAGCATAAAGTATAAATGAAAATGGAGAGGGTCATACCTTAGTAATAATATCGTTTGAGAAGTGATATGTTCCAATTATTTGGTAATTTATCACCGTTTATCGTGCCAAGTTTGTAGGGTCTTTTTTTGACGATATTGAGGACCCGATACGGTCCCTCCCAGTTTGGGCCAAGTTTTCCTTTGTTTGGGTCTCGAGTATTGGGGTTGACCTTTCTCAGAACTATGTCCCCGATTTTAAAATAGTGAAGGTTAGCTCTTCGATTGTAATACCTTTCGATCCGTTGTTTCTGTGCGGCCATTCGAACGAGGGTAGCTTCCCTCTTTTCATCTAACAGTTCGAGGCTTGTATTCATAGCCTAGTGATTTGAATCTTCCGTTGCATGCCAAAACCTGAAGCTAGGTTCTCTGAATTCGACCGGGACCAGGGTTTCGACACCATAGACTAGGGAGAACGGTGTTGCCCCCGTACTGGATTTCGATGTTGTTCGGTACACCCAAAGGACCTCGGGCAATATTTCTCTCCATTTTCCTTTAGCGTCGGTCAATCTTTTCTTTAGATTTTGAATGATAGTCTTGTTTGTCGATTCGGCCTGTCTGTTCCCACTAGGATGATACAGCATTGACAAGATCCTTTTTATTTTGTGGTCTTCGAGAAACTTTGTCACTTTGCTACTGACGAATTGCTTCCCATTGTCGTAGAAGATCTCGGCAGGTATCCCGTTCTCTGACTTTCTCGAAGGCCTGTGCTTCAACCCACTTAGAGAAATAGTTAGTCATAAACAAAATGAATTGAGCTTTACTTGGGGCCGATGGGAGAGGGTCGACGATATCCATTCCCCATTTCATGCACGGTCATGGGGATAAGACTGAGTGGAGTTGCTCTCCGGGTTGGTGAATCATCGACGCATACCTTTGATATTTGTCGCACTTTTGAACAAACTCTTTTGTATCTTTTTCCATATCGAGCCAATAGTAACCTGCTCTGATGACCTTATGAACTAATGACTCGGCACCAGGATGATTTCGGCAAGTGCCTTCGTGAATTTCCCGTAAGACGTAGTCGGTATCTCCTGGACCCAAACATACTGCCAACGGCCCGAAACATCCTTCTATGCAGTGTTCCATCTTCGGCCAATATGAATCATGCGGCCTTCGTACATAGAGTCCTCGATTTCTTCGGATCCGATGGAAGCTTCCCGTTCCTTAAGTACTAAATTTATTCATTCAATCCCAAGTCAGGCTTGTGGAGTTTATTTCGGCGTGGCCTTCTTACTGACCTTGAAATTTGTATGATAGTACCCGAGCTAATTTAATCGTCTTAGACTAATGACGCCAAATTTTCAAGGGCATCGGCCTCGCTGTTTTGTTCTCGAGGTACATGATGTAGGGTCCATTCTTTAAACCGATGTAAAATCACCTGTAGTTTGTGAAAGTACCTTTTTTGTTCGATCTTCACAAACCTCGAAAATTCTGTTGACTTGGTTTACCACAAGTAGGGAGTCACATTTGGCCTCGATGACCTCTGCTCCCAAACGTTTAGCTAGCTCGAGACCTGCAATCATGGCCTCATACTTGGCATCATTGTTAGTCAATTTTGATGTTTTGATAAACTGTCTAATTGTATTACCTGTGGGCGGCTTCAAAATGATGCCTAGCCCGGACCCCTTCACGTTCGAAGTGCCGTCTGTGAAAAGGGTCCACACCCCCGATGATGTACCCGATTTTAATAATAGTTCCTTTTCGACCTCGGGTACAAGGACCGGCTTAAAGTGGCCACGATGTCTGCCAGGATTTGAGACTTGATGAATCGGGGTTGATACTCGATATCATACCCGCTCATCTCGACGGACCATTTGGCTAATCGGTCCGAGAGTTTGGGCTTATGCAAAATATTGTGAAGGGGTTAGGTTGTCACCACACAAATTGGGTGACATTGAAAATATGGTTTTAATTTTCTAGAGGCACTTATTAGAGCAAGCGCTAATTTTTCTAAGTGTGGGTACCGGGTCTTGGCTTCACCTAGGGTTCAACTAACATAGTAAACAGGAAATTGCGTACCTTGCTTTTCTCAAACCAGGATCCCACTTATCGCGATTTCAGAGACTGCTAAGTATAAGTAGAGTTGCTTGTCCGCTTTCGGAGTATGCAACAATGGTAGGCTCGAGAGGTACTGTTTTAGTTCCTCCAATTCTTGTTGGCATTCCGGGGCCCATGCAAAATTGTTCTTCTTTTTAGCAGTGAGAAGAACCAGTGGCTTCTATCTGAGGACCTCAATATGAATCGGCCTAGGGCGTCTATGCGCCATATTAACTTTTGTACGGCCTTAACATTTTCCACTACTGTGATATTTGATGGCCTTGATTTTATCGGGTTTTATCTCGATGCCCCGATTTAATACCATGAAATCGAGTAACTTCCCCGAACCGACCCCGAATACGCACTTCTCCGGGTTGAGTTTCATTTTGTATTTTCTTAGTATATCGAAGTTCTCCTACAAATGTTTCAAATGGTCCTCTGAGCGCAGGGACTTAAAAATCCATTGATTTACCTATTTGTTCTTCGAACATTCGATTTACTAGGCGTTGATAAGTAGCACCAACATTTTTAGTCCAAACGGCATTACGTTATAACAATACGTGTCGTACTTAGTGATGAACGAAGTTTTTTCCTGATCCTCCGGGTTCATTTGTATTTGATTTTACTCGGAGTAGGCATCAAGAATACTAAGGATCTCGTGGCGGGCTATGGAATCGATCATGCGATCGATATTTGGCAAAGGAAAAGAATCTTTAGGGCATGCTTTGTTTAAATCTTTATAGTCTACGCACATTCTAAGTTTATTCCCTTTTTTAGGGACTACGACGCTAACCATTCAGGATATTTAACCTCCTGGATGGACCCTATATTGAGATGTTTGGTTACCTCGTCCTTGATGAATGCATGTTTAACCTTGGACTGGGGCTTTCTCTTTTGCTTTGCCGGTCGGAACTTTGGGTCCAAGCTCAACGAATGGGTAGTGATCTCCGGTGAGATCCCTGACATATGAAGGTGGGACCAAGCAAAACAATCCATATTATCGATAAGGAATTTAATTAGTTTCTCCTTGAGCTCGGGGGTTAACCCCGTGCCTAGGTATACATTTCACTCGGGCAGGTACTCAATCAGTATGACTTGCTTCAGCTCTTCGACCGTTGATTTTATGGCGTCGGGATCATCGGGAATTATGAAGAATCGGGGGATCCAATGTTCGTTATCCTCTTCTGCCCCTCGTTCCTCTGATTGGGTCGATGCTGGTACCTATGGTTGCTATTTAACTTTCTTCTTTTCTTTTGACTCCAATCCTTTTGTTGATGAAATCACCGATACCAGTATTACTTCATCGACCGGCGAACATCTCTATGGCAGCATGCTGTTCTCCATACACCATTTTTACTCCATCCGATGTTGGGAATTTCAGCATTTGGTGAAGGGTTGAGGATACTGCCCTCATGTTGTGAATCCAGGGTCTTCCGAGTAGGGCGTTGTATCTCATATCACCCTCGATCACATGGAATTTGGTTTCTTGAATAGTTCCGAATACATTTAATGGTAAGATGATTTCACCTTTAGTTGGTTCACTTGCCATGTTGAAACCATTGATAACCCGAGTTGCGGGCATGATCTGATCCTGTAAGCCGAGCTTCTCCACGACCCTTGATCGAATAATATTGGTTGAGCTCCCTAGATCAATTAAAACACGTTTCACCTGAATTTTATTCATAAGAATAGAGATTACAAATGCATCATTGGGGGGGTTATGAGATCCCCTATGCTTCCTCGTCATTGAACGACAAGGTGCCTTCCGGTATATAGTCTCGAGTTCGTTTCTCTCTGGTGATCGACACCTTAGTGCGTTTGAACATAGGCCTTTGTGGTATGTCGACATCACTAACGATCATGTGAATCACGTGTTTCGGTTCTTCCTATTCAATTTTCCTATTTGCATCTCTATCTCTGAAGTGATTTTTAGCTCGGTCACTCAAGAACTCTCGAAGGTGACCCTCGTTGAATAGACGGGCCACCTCATCCCTTAGTTGTCTGCAGTCATCGGTTCTATGGCCATGGGTAGCATGGTATTTTCATATTTGGTTAGAGTTCCTGTGAGCTGGATCGGTATGTAGGGGTCTAGGCCATCTAGTATCCTTGATCCTCCCAATGGCTGATACAATACCTGATGCATCGATGCTGAAGTTGTATTATGATAATCACGGTGCTTCTGTGGGATCGACATGTTTATCGAAGCCATATTTGCTCATGATACCTCGAGAGCTTTGTCCTCGATCATTCCTTCGATCATTTTGAACGGGATTACGTCCTGGACCACTGTTTCTTCGATATGCGTTGTATGGTTGATACCGATCTCTGTTCAATTAGGGTTCTCTGTCGATGTCTCTTTGAACTTTGCCGACGGGCCTGTTTAGGTAGACGGAATCGGAAGGGGTCTCCAATTGATCATCCTCGACCATGATCTTTGACTGGTACCGATTATGCACATCGGCCCAGGTCGCTGCTAGATATTCAATTAAATTTTGTTTCAGCTATCGTGATGCTACCGAACTCCGTTCGTTCAAACCTTGAGTAAAGGCTTGAACAACCCAATCATCAGTGACTGGTGGCAGATCCATGCGTTCCATTTGGAATCGAGATACAGATTCCCTTAACATTTCGTTGTCTTTGTGTTTCACTTGAAAGAGGTCCGACTTCCAGTCGCAACCTTTATTGCTCCGGTGTGTGCCTTCACGAAGGAATTGAGGGAATTGGGTGGCAGATTGTGATACCATATCATCGCCCCTTCAATAGAGTTTCTCAAAATTTCTTCAGTAGAACTGATTCAGTCTCATCATTTTCTAAGTCATTTCCCTTTATTGTGCATGTATAAGAAATGAAATGCTCATTAGGATTGGTGGTTCCGTTGTATTTGGGATTTTCGACATGCGGAATCTCTTCGGAATGGGCTTCGAAGCCGCACTCAGGGGGAAAGGCTTCTGCATGAACTTCTTCGAATACAAATCTTTTAGAATCGGGGGTGCCCCGGTATTTGGTCAACCCAGGAGTTGTATTTTTCTAATTTTTTGTCATTCACCTGATTCAATCCGTTTAATGAGCTCCGAGCATTTTCATAATGGCGAGATCAGTCCCCGATTCATTGGGGTTTGATCTCTCCGGTACAGGTTCGGCCCTACGAACAACTTTAGGTGAAGGTTCGGGTTCGACCCAAACTTGGTGCTCGGTGCTGATTTTGCAATTGTGCTATAGCGACTTGTTGAGCCTCTAACATTGCAAATATCAATTAGAGGCTGGCTCCACCGTCTTCTCTGTCCTGCGTACCTCGACCACCTGATCGACCTTCCCTGCGTACGCTACCTTCGGGATCAACACCCAGATTTGCATTTAGGGCGATATGTGAACTAACATCAATGGGGTTTGCAATTGATACTCCCTCGAGATCAGCCTGAGGCACCTCGATCCCTAGGGCATCTATATTGTCATTTTCCCCGTGAAATTCAAGGCTGTTATCACCATGTGTGGGTGCTGTTTATGAATTCGACATGTCTATCCTGAAAACAAAATCACTTACAAGAACAAGCGTAAAGTAGTGTGTGTTATCGGAATCAGTATTAAACAATCACTATTATCCTTATCCTCACGGTGGGCGCCAAACTGCTTACCCTTAAAATTGGATAACAATTAAACTTATAATGTGGTTTTAAGGACACATGATTTCACCTAATACTAACTGATAAATATGAAGGTTGGTAATAGAAATTAACAATAAGATAGAACAAACCAGTTTTGAATCGTAATTCAGCCCTCGAGATAGAATGCCCTTGAACTGGTCAATATTAGAACAATTATGAATAAAACAGAAGTAAACTGATGAACACAAATGTATAAGCGGGAGAGAAAGTGTTATATTGCTTTGATATGTGTGAACAATGTGTCCTACAAATGATTAGAATTCCCCTTTATATAGTAGAATAATTCTACTTATGGTATAACTCTAATTACAAAGGAAATCTCATGATTAGCTATTAGCCGTTCCTGATCTGATACGTTCCGATATTTCCGCCATGATCTTCGACCAGTCACGGATACCCCGCCTTTCTGTTATCATGCTATCTTCGATCTTGCTCGATGTCTGCCTCATTTAGTCTCGATCGCTACTGGCCTCGATCTCGACAGGTACCTCGAATCCCAAAACTCGGTACCTCGTCCTCGTGCTTTGGTCTGAACCACTACGAGCCGACCCTTGATGCAACTCCCTGGCCTCCGTCAAATAGTAAAATCGGGTGGGCCTGATTTTAACCGCATACAAAAACATATTTCACTTTTTTTTGGAAAAAAACATTAAACATATCTTATACCCACAATTTCTAAAAACTATCACAAATACCAACAAATACCATCATCAATAACATTCATTATATTATCGCAAACTACAGTCCTGAACATAAATAAATTTGGTACAAAATTATCATTTTTATAATAAATTACATAATACACTATCAGATGACCGAGAAGACGAAGCAACATTGTTACAAAATAATAAATAATGGGCTATTTTATAAAATATAAAAGTTTGGGACAATTTTTTAAAAATGTGATCGTAATATTTTTGGCCAAAACCAGCTCTTGAACTGGTTTTGGGATTTGGGCTTTGGGTTTTGAAAATTTTCCAAAATATGGATAACATTTATGAACAAAAATGTCTTTACCAAAAAAAACCAAATATATTTTGGCAAAATCTATGCACAAACGGGCCCATTTTTTTTACATCATGAAAAGAAAATACTCATTTTGTTAAAATAAAAAAAATAAAAATGCTCTATCTACGACATGAAAAGATGTGGGCGGGGG